>CAOKZL010002228.1:0-222090 GCA_948472985.1 Iguana delicatissima | reverse complement strand
AATGAGAAAAGCAAGCCAACAAGCAGAACCTTCTGTACGCTGAGGCGGACAAGAAAGAACTGAGGAGACACCGTTAGTCGGCGGGAGGAGCATGCGCAGTACCGGCATGGGGGAGGGGTTCCCGCCAAAGCTAACGAGCTCTAGAATCTTCCGAACACTACCGCGCAGGCTCGAAAGCTCCTAATGTATGAGGCACAGAGACCACGAAGAAGAACACCTATCATAACAAAAATTTCTTCCCAGCAACTAGCTACTGGCCAAAAGCTTGTCTAAAGATAGACAGACAGGTAGGTAGGTAGATACCCTATTTGCTGGCATATAAGATGAATTTTTTTTCTTGAAAAATATTGTTTGAAAATGGGGTGCGTCTTATACTCCAGTGCATCTTTTATACCAGCAAATAGTATAAATGGGGTGAGTCTTATGTGTTGGTGCATCTTATATGCTGGCAGTTACGATAGATAGATAGATAGATAGATAGATAGATAGATAGATAGATAGATAGATAGATAGATAGATAGATAGATAGATAGATAGATAGATAGATTGATTTAAACTTCCTTGAACTCATTGAGGTTTACTTCAGAATTGAAATATAGAAGGACATGGTGTTGGTCTAGTATTTTTGGCCAAACATCATTTTCTTGTGATCATATAGGTGGGATTAACGTTTGTGGCTGGGGAGGGGGAGCAAGCGGTTTCAAAGACCTCCAAATGTGAAAATATTGCATCATTTTTCCAACAATGTGTGTTCACGTACAGACTGGTATATGTATTGTTTGATTAGATCAGACTATGGTATATGTATTGTTTACTATTCTTTAACTAGATCAGAGATAGGCAAATGCAGAGGATCTGGGAACTGTTTTCATGCATCCCCTGTTTTTCAGCACCTTCCTAGGCCTCCACAATACACTCCTCTTTTTTTTGGGGGGGGAGGCCATTTGGGACTTCAAAATGTGTCCCCTTAGAGACCTTCAATTTTTGTATAAAAAAACCCCTGGGGATCAGCACATGTCAGGAACCACACTGAACCACACCGTTCCCACCTCTGGGCTAGATTCTTTGGATGTCCACTTACAACAAGCAGTGGTGGCTGAAGACCCCCATGTCAGTTTGGCAGTGAATCCATGCAGTTTTTCCCACCATAGGATCTATCCAAGGTGCTGAACATATTGGGGGAATACCTTGGAAAGCTCTTATAAAGCTTAGAGCAAAACCTGGAATCTTTTCAGTGTCCCAGAAACATAGGAGTCACCAGCCGCCACTGACCACACAAGCCTTAATTTGGACTCCAGTTCAGGGGTTCTGAAAGACTGCCAGTCTGCTTCAGAAGATACTGAATTAGCCTCCTTATTGGCCATCATTAGGAAATCAGCAAAAAGCTTTTTTTAAAAAATTGTTGGAATTGCTGTATTTGATAACTAAAGCAAGATTATTATATGCTAAAGAATGGAAAAAAGAAGGTGTACCAACAATTGATGACTGGCTTTTGGAGATTTATGATTTAATGCAGCTTGATAAATTATCAATATTGCTGAAAGATAAATCAATGAAAAAGTTCAAGAAAGACTGAGATTGTGTGAATGACTATCTTGAGAATATATGGGGCCTTTTGTTGACTATTGTATGGAAAGATTAGTAATGTCATACAGTTATTCAACCGTTCAGTTTGAGGCTAAACTTTTGAAATGTAGATGGGGGAGAAAATAAGTCGATCTAAATGTGTATGTAAGTATATTACATTATGTATACTGTATAATGATATTCATAATGAAGCAAAGCAAAGTGGAAAAAATTGTCAGAATTGAATTAAAATTTGCAGTCACAGAAGGATGAATTTGGCCAGATTTCAGACAATTGACTACAGAGATTTTTATGCAAGAAGCATTATTTTCATTTTTAAAAAATAGAACCATGGTATTATATTTCTTGGGAGAAATGGGTAAGAACTGTCACCATACTTGCTTACCTAAGCTTTTGCCAGCTGTTCACATCTGCTTTCTCATCCTTCTACTATTTGAGCACCATTTTTAAAACAAACAGACAAACAGAGCAAGTGCTTAGAGAGTTAGACTGGGACTTCAGAGACTCTGTTTCAAGTCTTGAGTGAGCCATGAAACACCCATTTTCTCAGCCTGATCTGCCTCTTTGGCCTTAAGCTCTCTAGAGGACATATCAGAGATAAAGATAACTAAGCAATAATTTAAAAAAAACAAAAAACAGGGACGTGATTGTGTAGCAACCCCAACAAATCAGAGATCAGAAAGGTAGCATGATGATGTCATTTCTGTGGGTAGCAGAATGACACCACTGTAAAAATCAGAGCGTATCATAGCACATTATGATGCCATAAGATATTGTTAAGTGCAACCAGATTGTAGGAGACATTCGCATGTGTTTTATGATCTCATCACAGCAGTCAAGACCATGAAGGTCAATTCACAAGCCAAAGAACTGTTTATCTTACCTGTAATGGTGGCTGATGACTCTCATATCACCAGGACAGTGAATCTACTCCAAGTTTTAGGTCAAATTTCAAAGGACTTGTTCAAGCTGCTATTAGGAAAGAAGATTCAGCACCTTAAGTAGCTGCTTTGAAGTTTGGGCTACAGGCTGAAATGGATTTCTTGCCCCACTGAAATGGAATCTAGCAGCCTCTGCTGTGTATCTGTCAGCAGATAGCCCTAGAAGATGGGGCTAGAAACATCTACATAAAAAGGTACTTCCAGATCTAGGCCATAACTGTTGAGCAGACCTTCTCCCCTGAGTAATGACCAAATATACTTCAGATACGAGTCAACAAAGCTGTCCAAGGCAAGGTTATGTGGAAGATGGTGGTCCTTTAGGTTTATTATATGTCATAACTATCACTTAGAATTGTGCCCAGAAACAGAACAGTAGCGGATGAAGTTGCAGGTCAGACAATTCCAGTAGGTAGCCTTGGTTAACCCAATAATCTGGCTGCACCATTCAGTAACAGCACGAAGAACAGAATTTGCACAGATTTTACAAATGTAGCCACATGTAGAACAGATCTCAGGAATCCAAATGAACTGTGCATATGGTAAATAAATTGATAGCCTCCCAAATGTTATATAAATATGACTTTAACATATTTGGTTCCATTTATGATTACAAGATTACTCTTATAATGATATAAGCAGAGGTTGGATGCATTCCTTCAGTCCCCAAACTGCATACTACTGACTAGCTTCACTTCTCTCCTATGACTGTACCACCCAGCAAACCTTTACCCAAAGCACGTGGAAGGAAGCAAAGAGAGAGAATGTTACTTTCTGTAATCACCTATGAGTGAATGGGAAATCTTCCTTTTCTTTCAGAGGCATGCACCTGAACTCCATTACCTTTGCAGACTGACAAAACTGTGAGCATTACACCTCTTTCTCTCTCTCAGTCATCTTGAGCAGATCTTGTTAGTGCAGATTAGAACTTGTTAAAGATTAATTCTTAAAGCATACCCAAGCTTTCTTTTGCAACAAAGGAAACATCAATTATAGGCTCACATATAAACTTTGCCCCCTTTCTTGAATACTTGCTGCCCTTCATAAATCTTAGATTTCTTCCCCTTGAGTGTGTTCAAAGGAGAGATTTCATTGCCTCCAGGGGTTGTTAAACTGATTGCAATACCACGTATTTAGAGCAGTTCAGTGGGAATTAAGCTGGTTCAGTGCTGTCAGACCTAGAATATAGCTGTCAAGTAGCATTACAAGTAAAACACCCTTGATAAGAAATAATGACCAAACGTCAATCTGTTATTCACTGGCGGCACTATAGGCTCGGCTGGCCAATGAAAAATGCAATATTTTGTCCATTATGGCAGCCATGCTTTAAGACACTGCAGCGACCAATTGCATCACTGCGTCTATTTGGCTTTTCTTTTTCTTTTTTACATTATATAACATGATCCAAGGCAGTTCTCTCCAGCCAGCTGCTGTAAGAAAAACATATTAGAACCTTAACAGCTCTTCCATAAGCTTTTTTTAAATAAATACATTCATATTTTTTTCCTTTCAAGGAAAAGAAAAATGAGTAGAATTCAGAAAAAGAAAACACACTTGGACGTGTACATCAGGATATATACTTTGCTGATACATTTCAGACCGCCAAGACATTATATTTGATCATAAAGAATGAAGACTGCAGTCCCACTGAACTTAGTAGTGTCAGCTTTTGAATAAACACACAAAAAAGATTTTGTGTGTTTACTCAAAAGCTGACACTACTAAGTTCAGTGGGACTTTCAAGGATTTTGCATCACTGGTGAACAATCTGGTGTTTTAAATATGCATGAATGTCAAATATGAATTAAATGTGTAACAGATTCAGTTAATATGCATCTAAACATGTACATGCTAATGTTGACTGACAAAGGTCAGTGAATCTATCAGTTACACCTTTAAAGCACATTTGAGTACAATGACAATGGAAATGTGTGGTCTTCCTTCCATTAGTATTAATACCTAGAGCTGATATTGATCATTCATTTAACAAGGCATTGCAGCCCCTGCTACAGACTCATTCAGCAATCTGTGAGGAAAATCAAAATCACTTGAGTAAAAGCAAACACATGATGTAGGCATCTGTTCATTGATGCTGCCTGTTGAGACACATGGAATAACTGCAAATAAATCAGCAAAATAAGTGGCACAAAACAGTTTCAGTTCCTGGCATGTGAAAAACATTTTTGTAAAAAAAGAAAAAAATACAGTCTGTATTTACCCAAGAGCCATCGGTGTCTCGGGAATAAATGAATCATTTACAAATACTCAGGAAGATTAGAAAAATATGTGGGGACTGCATTAGGATTGCCATCATGCTCACTAGGGATTCCTGTTGACTACCATGAAAGCCAATGGCACGTTATGGGTGGCCAAATGGGAATCAGTGCATTTAAAACCACATTAATTGGATGATACAGGCCAACAAGGGATGGATAGATGATGATATAGATATATCTTCCCAGCAAACAGATAATGATGACTTCTTTAACACTGACTCAGAAATCAAAAGCAGGATTTATAGATGGGTAAAAGCTGAATAAGGAGCAAATGAATTTGGGGGCAATTCTAGGACTGTGAGGTGAGTTATCTGTTCATTGTTATGCTGCTTTCAGCTGGAATACAAAAGTCATCTTCTTAGAAATAAATCCAAAGTTGATTCCAATAACAGTAAACCCATTGCAACAAATGGGACTTTTTAGTTATCACTACGTCCTGGGAGCCAGATGGTGTAATGGTTTGAGTGTTGTAACACAGCTCTGGAGAACAGGGTTCAAATCCCCTCTCAGATATGGAAACCCACTGGTTGACCTTGGGCAAGTCATACCCTCTCAGTCTCAAGGAAAGACAAAGGCAAACCCCCTCTGAAAAAAATCTTGCCAAGAAAACCCCATAATAGGTTCACATTAGGTTTGCCATAACTCTGAAACAACTTGAAGCCACACGACAACTACGTACATCTGACTGATTTTAGTGGGCCTACTCTAGCGGGGAGAATATGGGGTTTACTTCAGGGTGGGAATCATGTGGCCCTTCAGCTGTTGCTGGACAGTAACTCCCAGCTTTCATTACTATTAGCTGTAGTTGCTAGGGCTCCATACCTGGAAGGTTGCATGATGTCCACCTCCTAATTGAGTCTTCAAATGCCAATCATATAGATCCCTCCTAGGAATAAACCCCTCTGGAAAAAGAGGGATTTAGGGCCTTTCCGCACTATATTGTTATGGTACTGTTATTCCACTTTCAACATCCTGTGGAATTCTGGGGTTTGCAGTTTACTGAGGCCAAAGAGTTCTCTGGGCTGAGAATTCTAAATACTCCTCCCTAAACTGCAAACCTATACAGGATCATGCTGCAAAATCTCACCTTCGTTCACCACAATATTGGGATTTCACCACTCCATATTCAAATTGTGTTAAACACCATGTTTTCCCTGTGATAAATACAGGATTGAGATATCCTGTATTTGTTTTCCCTTATTTGTTTGGTGGGATTTGTTTTACTCACTATTTTCCCTGATACATTAATTTGACTTGTTTTCTTGGCTCCTGCATAAGGCTGTGCTCACTCGGCTCTTTGAATTCACACGCTCTTTTGCCCACGCACTTTCATTTCCTTATCAAACCTCTTCACAGTCTCACTTTTCTATGCACATTTCTTGGGCTGTATTTAAATCCATTTATCTATGGGTAAGTTCCACTGAACTTGAAGGGACAGACATTTGCATAGATATACATAGACCTGTATGGTTACTCACCTGCTTCCATTTCCTGCTTGCTCCCTCACTTTTTAAAAAATTGTTTCCATAATTCAACCTGCTGATGTAAAACTCAGATATGATAGAATCCTATGCAGGTTCACTCAGTAGCAGGACCTGTTGAGTTCAAGTGGCTTAATCCCTAGGAAATTTAGGATTATAACCTGAGCAGTACTATTTACAGGCTAAATCATTTAGAGAGCTATTCACACAGTCACTCCATGGTGATCTTGTCACAGACTCCTGGTCAGCCACTGATGGGATGGGTTTCTTTCCCCAGAATCCCAAGAAATACCTGTCCCACCTGAATCCATAGTAATACTTGAGCAAAGATTTGGTTTTGTAACAAAATGTTGCATAATTTTTGTATGTGCAATAAAGTTCTGTAGCTCACTTGTACCAGTCATGTGCTCCTTAACAGTTTTCTGGGCTGTTTTTCTCTCGTACTTGTGTTGCTGGGATGAGACGCAGGATGGGTTTTCTTTCTTACTAAATTGTTTTCATTTGCTCGTTAGGAGCACCCATTCATGTATGTTGGAAGCAAAGATGGTCTTATGGCTATAGTACTGAGATTCCACTTTCACTGTCATAATAACATCCTATGGCATATTGGGATTTGTAGTTTGGAGGAGGACTTGAGCTCTCTGGATGAGAATTCTAAATACATTTCCCTAAACTGCAAATCCCAGGATTCCAGATGGTCTTGTTAAAAGTAGAATCATAGTGCTATAACTGTGTAGTGCAAAAGAGACCCTGGTGAGAAACTTATTTGACATTAGCCATCCAGAAATAAATCAAGCCCCTTTCAGTGTAGCCCAAACCACTCCATCAGCCTATCTGCACCATGGACCCACTTTTCTGTGTGACACTTGATCCTAGGAACTGTCTTCCAAAGATCCAGATGGTAAAATTAAATATTACAATTCCAGCCCAGAATTCAAGTTAAAAAGACTCTGTTCTAATCCTCTCCCACCTAGCAAGAGAAATAAACTCACCTTCCCCTTGTAGCACTTTGGCAACAGTGCAAGCCTCCACAACTGCTTAAATAACACAGTATTATAACCACTTGCTTAGCAAAATAACACTACCATATCTTGTATTTAATGAAGCAAATTCCACTTTCTGCTTTAATGACTAACATTCATTATTAATGGACACAGTACTGCAAAGGATATTCCCTTTTGGAAGAAATCATAAAAATTAGCCTCTGCTTAATGTGCGTTTTTTTCTCCCCCTCTGTCTCCATTGACAATTTGTCAGATCCTCCTATGAAATGTTTACAGTTTAGAAACTGATGCCAGGAACATATTTTTATTTTTATTTTAAGTTTGCTGCTTATATTTCAGAAACACATATCAGGTTAGACAAGGGAACAGAGAGTTTAGTCACTGAATAATATGAATAATTTCTACCGGAAAACTAACAAGATACGGTTTATATCCAAAAATCAATCCTCTGCCGGAGGCAAGACTTTGCCCTTTCATTTTAAAGGATGCAGGAGATAGAAATATATCCAGAATCATTTTGTGGAATTGCATTCAGTCTACCAAGCAGCCAGTCTACCTAGCAGTGAAATTTCTTCCACAGTCAAGCCTACAAAGTCTCATAGAAACAAATACAGGTGACTCCAGCTGCTTCACTTCTCCACAGCTTCCATTCTGAGGTATGATCTTTAATACTGTTATCTTACTGGTATCTTGTTTTTTAATGTTTGTGCCATGCTAACTCTCCTCCACCCATATTTCTGAACAGCAGATTCCTAACTAGTTTCCTTTATTGTACCACCTAAGCATCCCAATTTGAAAAGTGTTTACAGGTATAGGCTTGACTGAAGCTTCTTTTTGTTTAATTTTTTAAATCAGTAAATAAAGGAGCACATCACTTGTCAAAAGAGCAGCACAGCTTCGTGGAGTTTAAACTAAAGCCCATTTCTTGCATCAACCAAGGAAGAATTGTTTTAAAATGAGGCTTTGCTACCCTCTGCCGGTCTGTCTGAGAAATACAAAAACAGGTAAGGCAGCTCTTTCAGTTTAAATGGGGGAGGCATCTGGAGACCCTCCGGATGATTTGGAACTGCACCTACTCAAATCTCTAACCATTAGCCTGGGTGGCTGAGGCCTTATGAGGGCTCAAAATATCTGAAGTGCAGTAGGTTGGCTACCCCTAGTTGGTCTCTGTGCCTCACACACTAGGAGATTTTGTAGCTTACCAGAAGGACGGTGGGTCAGGTCCTAAAGTACAGAGGCCAGCATCGCTCGTCCAAACCGGGCATCTCTCCAGGACTGGCAGTCCAGTCGATAGTGGCACACGAAAGTCGATGGCCTGGACCAGGTCACCATTCGACAAAGTTCTTGCAGGTCCACACCTCGCAGGAGGGCTGCTGAGAATGCCACAGCTCTGGTGGAGTGGGGCTGAAGCAGGTCTTGTGGAGGCTGCTTGGCTACCTCGTAGGCAAGCAAAATAGTCTGGGCCACCCACTCAGAGAACCTCTGGGTGGACACCTTGTGGCCTCTGAGATGCTGACCATAGCAGACAAACAAGTGTGGGGTCTGCCTGAAGGTCGCAGTCTGCTGGGTGTAAAAGGCCAAGGCTCGACGGACGTCCAAGGAGTGGAGGGATCGCTCCAGAGGTGTCGTCGGATTCGGGTGAAAAGTAGGTAGAATGATGTTAAGGTGGAAGTGGGACACCACCTTAGGCAGGAAGGAAATGTCCGGGTGAAGGACTACCTTGTCTTGATGGAACACCAGAAAGGGTTCATCGGCTCGCAGGGCTGTCAGCTCGCTGGCCTGCCTGGCAGAGGTGACAGCTACCAGGAAGGCCGTCTTCAGAGTCAAGAGCCTGTCATCAGTAGTGGCCATAGGCTCAAAGGGTGGTCACATGAGCTGGGAGAGCACCAGGGACAGCGACCAGGGCGGCAGCGGCGGCGATACCGGCGGGTATAGATGTTGAAGCCCCTTCATGGATTGCTTCATGGTGGCATCCCGGAAGAGCGCTACCGATGGAGAGCCTCGAGGTTGGTAGGCCACGATGGCGGAGAGGTAGACCTTCAAAGAAGGAAATGCAAGGCCCTGCTGTTGGAGGTAGAGCAGGAAGCGGAGCATGGTACCGAGACCAACAGGCGATACCAGCTCACCTCGTGCCTCAGCAAAGGTAACGAACCAATGCCACTTGTAAGCGTAGTTGCGGTGGGTCAATTCCTTCCTGGTCGTGGTCAGGACGTCCTGTATTGCGGGGTTGTCTAGGGTGTTATCCTCCATGCGTGCAGGGCCAGGAGCTGCAGGTCGCGGTGGAAAACGCAGGTCAGGGTGGGACAGCAGATCGGGTGCTTTCGGTAGCCTGAGAAGTCGACCTCGAGTGGCCTTGAGCAGGGGCGTGAACCAATGCTGTCTTGGCCAGTACGGGGCGACTAGGACGACGTTGGCTCGGTCCGCCAGGATCTTGGCGACCACTCGGCCCAGGAGAGGAAACGGCGGGAAGGCGCAGAGGAACCCGTTGGTCCACCGGAACTGGAAGGCATCGCCAAGAGAGCTCGGTCCCCAGCCAGCTCTTGAACAGTACTGGCGACACTTCGCATTCAATGCGGTGGCAAAGAGACCGATCATGGGCTCGCCCCAGCGGTGCCATATCAGACGGAATGCCTCATCCGAGAGGGACCACTCATGGTGGGAAGAGGTGTCCCTGCTCAGGCCGTCCGCCGTGGTGTTCTCCTGACCAGCCAGGTGGATGGCAAGTGGATGGACCTGAAGCAACACGCACCATTCCCAGAGCTGGAGGGCGATGGTGAGAAGCGTGGTGGAATGGGTCCCTCCTTGTCTGTTGATGTAGCAGACGGCCGTTGTGTTGTCCGTTAAGATGAGGACCGCTTGTCCCGCGACTAGGTTGTGGAATGCCCTCAGAGCTTTCCCGATGGCAAGGAGCTTGAGGGCATTGATGTGGAGATCGGTCTTGTCGCCAGTCCAACGTCCCTGGACTCTGAGGTCATCGCAATGCACTCCCCACCCGGAGAGGGAGGCATCCGTCGTGACCGTGAGCCGAGGAGTCGGCTGCCGAAAAGGTATCCCCAACAGAAGGTGGCACCAGGAGAGCCACCATAGCAGGGAGTGGCGTACCTGTGGTGGAAGTTGGAGTCACAGCCCCTGGTCGTCTTGGAGCGGGTTGAAGGCTCGGACGAACCAATGTTGGAGTGGGCGCACTCGTAGTCTGGAAAGGTACGTGACGGTCGTAGTGGAGACCATGTACCCAAGGAGCTGCTGAATCCTCCTGGCAGATGTCATCGGGGCGTCGGAGGCAGCAGACGTGGCCTGGCAGAGGATATGGGATCACTCCAAGGGTAGGAAGGCTCTGGCCAAGACCGAGTCCAGGGTCGCTCCGATGAAGTCGAGCACTCTCGCCGGCTCGAGGTGGGACTTCTTCGGATTGACCCAAAGACCCAGGCGGGTCAGGAGAGACAAAGTCCAGTGGATGTCCGAATACAGCTTGTTCTTGCAGGACGCGACCAACAGCCAATCATCGAGGTACGGGAAAACGGTGGTGCCCTTCGTCCGCAGATAGGAGACTACAGGGGCCACGCACTTCATGAAGACCCTCGGTGCTGTGGAGAGGCCGAACGGCAGCACCCGATACTGATAGGTGCCGTTGATTGCGAACCAGAGGTACCTTCTGTGATGGATGGAGATGTGAAAATAGGCATCCCGCAGGTCGATGGATGAGAACCAGTCTCCCCAGCGAAGGAAGGGGAGGATCGTCAACAGCCTGACCATCTTGAACCTCCTGGGGCAGATCACCCCTCTGAGGTCCAGAATGGGTCGCAAGGTCCCGTCCGACTTCGGTACGGTAAAGTACCAGGAGAAGAAGCCAGTGGTAGTGGCTGGGGGCAGGACTTCTTCAATCGCTCCCTTCTGCAGGAGGGACTGGATCTCTTCCAGCAGTGCCGGGCTGGCCGGGGTGGAATAGAAAATGCCTCGCGGTGGAATACTTGAAAACTTGATGGCGTAACCAAGACAGACGATGGTGAGAACCCAAGAGTCCATGGTGACTGAGCGCCATTCGGCGAGGTGTTTGGCCAGGCTGGGACGATCTTTCAGGGCTGCTGGCAGGTGGAAGGTCGGCTGTGGAGGTGTCCTGCGCATTGCATCAAAAGCGGGACTTGGTTCCCAATGACGACTTCTTAGACGAAGTCTGGTGGCTTCGTGGAGGTCGTCGTGAAGAGGACGCGGTGGAAGTCCTCGACGGTGCCGACCGAGGCGAGCGCAGCTGGAAGCTCGACGAAGATGACCAACGCCAAGCAGGTCAGGAGCCAAAGCCACAGCAGGACTGTTGAGGCTGACGGATCCCCATCTTCTTGGCCATTAGCCGGGCCTTGACGATGTGGTCCATGGCCTCATCAGTTGACGCATTGAAGAGACCCTTGCCATCAAAAGGAAGATCTTCAATGCATTTCCGAGTGTGTTCTTGAAGGCCCGAGGGCCGTAGCCAAGCATAGCGGCACAAGGCTATGGAATCCACCATGATGTGGGCGGCAACCTCGACAGAGTGCCTGGAGGAGAGGATCTGCTGGTTGGCGAGTGCCACCGCTTCGTTGTAAAACTGGTTGGCACTCGCCTGGTTCTCCTCTGGGAGGGTGGACAAGAGAGAATGGAACTTGTCCAGTAGGCTCCTAAGGTAGGCCGCCAAGCAGGCTTGGGTATTAGACACCCTAGCTATCAGGGAGGAGGCTGAGTAGAATCTCCTCCCAAAGGTTTCGAGCCAGCGACCTTCTCTGTCGGGCGGAGTTGTATGTGCCCTGGTGCCTCCCTTGGTTTGGGCCGATTCAACGACCACTGAGTTCGGCAGGGGATGGTTAAACAAGAACTCGGCTTCCTCCCTCTGGGTCTGGTACAGATGTTCAAGCCGGTGCGTTATTGGCTGGGCGGAGGCCGGCTGGGCCCACGGATGTTTAAGGGCCTCCATCAGGGCGGGCAGGAACCGGAGTGGAACCGTTGATGACGGGTGTCTACGTAGTGGAAATCCAGATCCTGCACTGCCGGGGCCGGTTCTGCCACCTTCAGACCCAGAGCCGCTGACATCCGAAGGAGGATAGCCGAGAACTGCCTGACATCCTCAGCCGCCGACTCAGGTGCTGGGTGCCCGAAGGTCAGAGGCGGGGATTCATGCGACTCCAGCGTCAACTCCTTGGATTCCGAGTCCGACTCGTAGTCCTGGGAGGATGCCGTGTCCAGCGACCTGTCCAGAGATCTCTCAGCCGACTCTTGGTGGGACGGTACCGAAAGGGTGACCATCGGGGTGGCAGTGGTGGTATGCCTGGCAGGTGGAGGTATTGCGTCAGTCGTCCGAGGCGGGGCAGCCCTTGTCGGAGGAATAACCGTAGGCGTCGGGTGTTGGATCACCTGGGTGACTGTGGCAACAGCAGTCATGGCCTGTGTCGGAACCGCCTCCGAAGTCGGGCGAGACACTGTCGAGGTGACTGTGGAGGTGGAGAGACTGCCCGGTATTGAGGCGTACGCTCACAGGATTGACGATGGAGCGGCGATCTTCGCGGGGAGCACGAGGGTGAGCGCTCACGCCGTGAGTGGTAGGCTCCACATGATGGCGAGTGGGAGCGACGATACGGAGACCACTGCCGCACATCGGGATGGTAGCGATCCCTGTAGGAAGGTGAGTATGACCGGTATGAGGCCGGGTACTCCCTCCAGGTCTGCTCCTGTCCGTACCTCATGGTATGAGAGGTGGAAGAATAGGACGAGCCTCGGGAGGGGGGTGCAGACCATTCCAGGTAGGCCTTCCGGTCACGTGGGGAAGGCTGTCTGACCCTGCACTCTGGATAGGCTTCCCTCTGTCCCAGATAGGCTTCCCAATGGTGTGGGGAAGGCTGTCTGACCCTTCGTTCTGGTACCGGAGAGGTGCTTCTACCCTCGGAACCTCAGTCATGACGCGAGGCCTGGGGAGCTACCAGAACAGCCTCCGGGCGGGCCGCCATTTGTAGGCATCCGGGGAGAGGTACCGCTGCTCTCAGGACAGGCGGGTCAAGATGTGCTGCCGAGCCAGCAGTCTCTTCCATATCAGAGACCTCCAGGACTTCCTGGAGTTCTGATTCCTCCTCAGGGTCTTCATGGGGTTGAATCGGAGGAGGGGTAGGAGGAGCAGGTCTACTCGGAGAACCGTGCTTCTCCTTCCTTTTTCTTCTTCTTCTTCTTCTCTTTGGATGGATCCGAGGGGGCAGGCCATTTACGCTGAGCTGCAGTCAGCGTCTTCGATGGTTTAGCACCCTGCGAGCCCGCAGGGGTCTCCCTCGAAGCTGAAGCCGATGAGATCCTGGGAATCTTCGGCAGGGCTGATATCGGAGCCCAGGGTGACGGTACCGAGCCCGGTACCATCAATATGGTCAGGTCAGCAGCTGCTGATTCTGACAGAGGAGTGGTCGCAGGTCGGCTCAAGGTGGGCTTGGACATCCTCAAGGTGGACGGGGTCAACTCTGGCACTGTCAGAGATTGCTCCCAGCAGTGGGACTTGAGGTAGGCCAGATGGTTCCTCAAGGTCTGCACTGTGAACTCTCTGCAGATTGGGCAGGCCTTGGTGTTGTGAGCCTCACCTAAATACAGGAGACACTGACTATGCCCGTCGGATAGCGCGACCTTATGACCACACTCTTGATAAGGCTTGAAGAGAGCCGACATAGAAGTCAGAAATCAGAAGAAGAGGAGAATGAAGTGACGAGTTGAAGTGAAGACGAAGATGATGACACGGGAGGGGGGCAAGTCGGGGATAAAGGGTCCCAGAAAATGGGAATAATCACCGAGTTGTCAAAAACCAGTCTGTAAAGCCAAAACCGAAATCCGAAAATACCAAATCCGAAGTCAAAAGGCCAAAAAGACTTGCAAAGAGAATGCCAAAGGCAACAGCTAAGTTCAGAACCTCCGTACGCAACTGCGGACGAGAAAGAACTGAAGGGAGACCAGTGCTCGGCGGGCTGAGCATGCCCAGTAGAGGCATGGGGGAGGGGTTCCCGCCAAGCTACTAAGCTCTAGAATTTTCCGAACGGTACCACGCATGTGCGAAAGCTCCTAGTGTGTGAGGCACAGAGACCATGAAGAAGAAGGAAAGAATTTCAGTTCCTTCACAAGCACCTGGCTGGGTGAAGCACTTTGGTAACTTTCCTTGGGTGTGGAATGCATAGGAAAAGTAAACACTAAGGGCCAGAGCTTAGGAAGTTACTTTTCAAAAGTAATTGGTTACAGCTACAAAGCTCAAACAATAATGCATACTATAATGGTCATATTTATTTAAAGAAAACAGTTTTTTATTTCCTCGCCATTAATATTGCTAATAATTAGTAATTATTATTAGTTACTTCAAAACTTTAGTAATGGGTAAACAAGAGAGGAGGCAGAACGAGGGAAGGCTGTATTGGTATTTTTGCCTGATGAGTCAGTAGTACAGACAGGCTTTCACTGATGTTGAAGAATATGCTCTGAATTCTCTTTTTATATTACATCTAGCTGAAAAGCGTAATGTTCAGGGTAACAGGTGGCAACCCTGGGGCTCTCAACATTTACATGAAACCACAGGGCTAATCATTCAGAGATTATGGACTGATATGTAAGGACATGCATTCTACCTCTCCTTCCCATCAAATCCTACAGAGATGGTTGTTATTGTGTGCTTTCGTGTCATTCCAACTCATGTGACCCTAAGATGAACCAAGCACAGGGTTTCCTTGGCAGGATTTGTTCAGAGGAGGTTTGCCTTTGCCTTCCTCTGAGTCAGAGAGAATGTAAATTGGTCAGAGTTATGCAGGGGTTTCCATGGCCGAGTGGGGATTCAAACCCTGGTCTCTAGCACTGCAGTCCAATGTCCAAACCATTACACCAAGCTGGCTCAGTATGGTGCCTGCTGAGGTCCTGAATTAAGGCCAAGGATGTGGATTAATAAGGTGAAAATGAATCATGACCACCGTCAGCAAAGATTCCTCATCCAAGCATAAGGATTATTCATTTCTGATAGATTCTCATTCCCCTTCAAAACTCAGGGGTCTATTTAGGCACTGTTCCTGGGTCCAGCTTTACTCTTGGATTCCCAGCTTGTGTCAAAGACTGTTCTCACACTTATTAGGCTGGTATGCTAATTATTCCCATTCCTGAAGAAGATGGACCCAGCCATGGACATGTATGATTTCATTACACACTGGACAACTGTTAATGCATTCTACATGGGACTGCCTTTGAAAAGTGTCTAGAAATGTCAGTTGATTGAGATACAGCACTGAGGGTTTTGACTGGAGCATGTAATTATACCAAAGGGACAGGCAACTGTGGAGGCAATGGGGGCTATTTTTCACCCCTACACCCTTCCCAGGGACTGGAAATGGAGGGAGGGACAGCCATTATGACTGGAAATGGGGGAGGGACTGCTTTTTCCCTGGTAGAGGCAAAATTGTTGAAGGTACTTTTAAGATTATAAGATATCCATTCATAATATATATGTCATATGTAAATTCTGAACATGGGTCACTGTCAAAACACATGATGTTTTGGATGCCATCTTGGTGAGCACCTTTGGATATCAACTGTGGCTTGTTGGTGCTACCTGCCTTTGTTTGTGACCTTCTTCATAGTAGTTTAGATCACGCAAACGTCTGCACGAGGGGGAGGGGGAGGAGGGGGCAATTTACCATTATTCAATTTAAACTATTAACAAAAAAAAAATTTTTTTTAAATGACTGGAAATGAAACTTCTTTTTTCTCTGATTTTTAGCTGATGAAGGAATATATGGGGATCTTGGGAGGATGTGGGCCAAACCATTGCATTCAAACTAGAGGAGTGGCAATTGAGGTGAAAAATCATCCAGTTTTTTTAAAAAACAAAATAGATTTGGGGGCTTTAAGAGACCCTTTGTAGCTGCAAAATAAGGCCCCACATGCCCCTCCCCTGTTCTAGCCAAATTACTGTGGTGCCACATGTTAAGAAAGTCAGGAGAAACTGGTATGTCCAGAAAAGAGTGACCAAGATGGTCAGATGTATAGAACCAAAACTGCCAGGCATATTTGGTCTGGATGGAAAGAGATAAATTAGAGGGAGATATGAGAGTCATTTTCAAGTATCTCAAGAGTAGTCATGTAGAATATGGAGCAGCCTTGTTTTCGGTTGCTCTAGCCTGCAGAAGTAGAATCCATGGATGGAAGTTTTCACATGAGATTTTACCCAATTTACTTCTAGCATCTAAAAGGATACAAACATAGGTTAGGTTCTAAGGGCTTCAGTGGGCTATGGCAAGTTTATGAGCCTAATTCAGATGGCACAAGGGAGATACATGCTTTCTAGCCTTTGACATATTGTAGATGCTTCTCTAGTTTATCTGGACTGACAAAATTGCATTCTCTAGACAGTTTGTCAGCTAGGGATTATGAGAGGAATCCCCCTAGATTTTAAATCAGATGAAGTGGGGGTCATTTCACAGATTTCTTCCTCAAGTTGAACATCATAATGGCTTTGATACCTTAGTTCTTTATTGCAAGGTATTTCTAAAAGATGGAGTTGTCCATGCTTGTGTGCTGAAGTCTGTTAGAACAGTGCTACTCAAAGCAGTGGTCTCTGGACTAGTGCTGGTCCCCAAGCCATGAACTGTAAGTCCCTGGAGACATTCCAGGAAAGAAAGAAAGATTCGTAGCCAACACGATACTGGTCCCTGAGGGGAAGAAGGAACTGTCAGTTCCCAGATCAGAAAGTTCAAGGACTGTATTAGAATGTTCCTCAACAGCAGTCAGTCTTTCAATAAGTTCAACTTGGCTTATTCGGGGGAATACAGAACAAGATGAATGGACTCTTTCCCATGTGGTTTAAGAGCTGTTGAGTCCCTTGCACACATGCTTCTGTATTGTAATTTTTACAAAAGTGTAAAGGACAGATTATTGTACTGCATTCTAGAATAGTTCTGTAGCAAATAACAGTATAGCCTCTTAAGAAGAAAATAGCCATTTTGTCACTGTTAACATTGCCAAATTCTTAAATGTTGTAATTGCCACTAAACCTGAAATGCTGGAAGAGCACACATTGTTGGAGTAACTTGTTCTATATTGATTATTTTTAAAAGTTTTGTTTTGTTTTTATATGGGCAATAGGAAATATCCACACAATGTTCTGTGTACAGATCGTTTGTTTTAAAAAGTAACCATTCTGATAGAGAGGTGCAAGCTTTCAGCTTTCACAGAACATTTTTTCCCTGTTCAAACAATGAAATGCACAAGAATCCAACTTTGCCAATGAAAAAGCCCATTATATCTGACCTCCTCATTATATATACAGTTACAAGTAGACCCCAATGTTATCTAACATGACTAGAAAGTTAATTCTGATGTGCTGTTTTGCCAGCCCAACAGTTTTGCAAATCCTCACACACTTGCATGTCAACACAGACGGTCCGGTCAAAGATACCTCCTTTCTTATTCTCTGAGACCAACTTTACTGATTCCTCATATATCTGGATTACAACTCAGAATAAGTTACTCTTCTAAATTCTGGTACTAGGTGGACAGGTAGGCTAGTAAAACTGGTCACAAGCAAGTAACTTTTGTGGATTTCAGCACCTTGATTTGAAAGTCAGGTACCTTAAAAACAATGATAAATTCAGGCAGGAACACCAGCAATAGAATTACATTTTCAGTTTATTGCAAACGGTATTCATGCACTCTTAATAAGCATAGTTCAGCATAGAAAATCTCCCAGCTTGTGACATATTTACCGGACCTAAGACTCCTTCCATTTTCCTACACACAGAAATGTAGCTGTATATAAAGATGCTCATGCATGAACATTTGATAGCAGGCTTCCACCAAATAAATCTGTTAGGTAGCAAAAAAATAAGTGTTGCATGATCTTTAGCAATGGCAGCATGTTTATTTTTGAAGCCTTACAGATTATTAGTCCTTCTTTCTAATCTCACCCCTGCCCATGGCCATCCCAATACAGTGTTCTGCCTCCAGTCTTTTAAGTCCCCTTCCGATAGAAAGCACCTAAGATTCCAAGAGTCTCCTATCCTGAGCAGAGGCTGTTTACCGGGGAGGTGGTAAAAGCTAAATCCAGCCCTACAAAAGAACTATGAAAAGTAAATTAAAAAAAAACTTCTGCACACAGCACATGGTGTGCTGGATTTAAAACATGTTTATTAGCATCCACAACTCAAGTCAAAGACTCTTGTGGTACTTTAATGATTAAACCCATATAGCATGACATAACCCCTGATGGACTACAAGCCACCTCCTTATGATGTATGGAATGTCAGCTGGAGTTGGCAGCTTATTCCATAATAAATTTCTGAGCCTTTAAGGTGCTGCAAGATGCTTTGTTGTTTTTGTGCAACAGACTTCACACAGCTAGCCCTCTGGGTATTATTTACTAAAAGAAACAGAAAAACCTGGAGCAATGCATAATACAACTAATAACTTAGCACTATTGAAAGTGAAATCCTATTAACACTAATCTGGAATTATTTAATCAGCCAACTGTTCGTTATGCACCTCCCTCAGGCAAGCATAAAAGTTTTCATTATGCTTGGAAAATGATATTAACCTAACTGGTACTTTGTTTATGCTAGCAGCATACAAGAAGAGCAAAGTGGATCAAAAAAAGGGAGAAGAATCAGCCATGCAAATTACACCATTTGTGTGTGTATGCGAAGGTAAAATTAACTAGTCATGCTTCTCACAAGGGGATTATCTAAGGTAATAATGAATGAAAGAATTTGTTGCCTGGAAAAAGGGAAAATGATACTGAGATGTAAAATGAGCAGAAGCTGCCATCTTCCTATTTGAAACTACTCATCTTTTTAAACTACAATCCTCTAGTTAAAATTATAGTTGTGATATAAAGAAGACAGATTAGAAAGCAAGCTCCATTTCCACAATGTATATATTCAGAGCCCTTCAGTGGGGAGCAAATACAGGATCCCTGAAGCAATTATGGAAAAACTGCTGCCCAAATTGCTTAACTTGAATACTAAAGATAGTCCCATGTGTATGGAGAAAAGCAACAGAATACCTTTGAGGCAGCAGGATGAAAGAAATAACTCCAGGGTACCATTAAAGCATCTTGCAAGGACTACAGGCATAAGCAGAGCCCTAGATTCTGAAACCAATTTTTTCAGCATGCTTCAATGAATATACTTTTCCCAAGTATACTTGGCTACTTTCACATGAAAAGGTCCCATTTTAAGCAAATTTCAAATATTTCATCTGGAAGAAAATACAGTAGTCAAGAAAACTTTGAGAGAGAGAGAGAGAGAGAGAGAGAGAGAGAGAAAGAAAGAAAGAAAGAAAGAAAGAAAGAAAGAAAGAAAGAAAGAAAAATTGGTCATAAAAAGTATAAATTACATCTGCAAGAGGAAGGTGTCTACTTTAAACTTATTTGCTATGCCACTTTAAACACTAAATTTTTAAAATGAAAGTTGCAGTATTATGATAAGAATGAACACACTGCACGCCCCCACCCCGCAAAATTATCAGCTACTTTGATATTGCATGCATGTGGCACATTGTCTGGCTGGATCAAGATTGCACATGGTGTTTCAGATGCTGAATTAAGGATATGCATACAACATTGTATAATTGTCACCACCATCTCCTACATCAGATTGAATGGGACGTACTTCCAAGTAAACTGGATCATGGATTGGCCTGCACTCTTTGATTTCATGCGAAGCGCTGCCCTTGATGAATATTATTTTGTGTATTAAATCATATTTCCTTTTTTTAAAAAAAGCATGTTATCATTAAGTTCCACAGAACACCTGTACTTTGACTTCCATCAAGCCGGAAAAGGTGAACTTTTTGCATAGTCATTAATTGATAATAAAATCTTCGTCTATCTGCCTTAGCTGAAACTATAATGGCCAACTTTAAGCACACTTATTTAGAAACTGTGTCAGTCTCTTATTTCTGTTCATAATGGGAATGTATGCCCCGTAATCATGACAAATACTCCATGTATGAGTACAGAAAGGAGTTTGCTAGAGAATACAAATAGGAAGCATTAGATAATTACGTCTTGGGGACTGCATACTTCTCTGAGCTTCATCATTTAAAGTGACACAGAAGCTCACGATTGGTCATTCTATACACCCCGCAGGGTCTGCCTGGAATTACAGATCAGGGACCTTATTGTCATACCCCAGCTGCTGCACAAAGCCGCTAAAAGAAAGGAGATTTACGAGCATTTCAGCAGCACTGAACCAGAGCTACTGAAACCGTACTACTGGGAGTACAGAGACTTTAAATCTACAGGCATTATGCAAAAAGAAAATGCAGAGTTTGGTGCCAAGGGAGCCCTCTACCAGCAATAGAACATTTTTGCAAAGTCTCTAAAGAATAAATTTAACAGTTATTAGAGAACTCCACCCTGTTATTGCAATTGCTGAACTTTACATCACAAGGGAAGATGCAAAGGGATTTTCAGGAAGACATCTGTCATTTAAGAGTGACAATGACCTCAGCACAGACAGGCAACCCAGATCCCTGGGGACTGGAAACAAGTTAACCCCTTGGTGGATGGGAGGACAACAGCCTTGGCACACAAAAGCTGCCAGAAGTTTCAAGAGCAATACACTGTATTTGTTTAGCACTGCACCAGCACAAAAGGATAATTTAAACAAATGTCTATGCCAACACTGCTTCTGTTTGTTTTTTAAAAAATGGGGAAAAAGAACTTTTTAATTGAATTTTAAAGTTGGCCACCTGCAGTAACAACAAGGGTGGATTCCAACACATTTATAAGCCCAATCCAAAGTATTTATTATTCCAGAGCAACCAGCAGACTTCCTACATGCCTTTCGGCCCAAACTAAATAGCCTGTACCAAGATAAAATACTTTCTATCCACTGGATCTTTCAGACTACAAGTTCACAAGAGATTCCACCTAAACCTCAGGAATAACTTCCTGACGGTCACAGCTGTCCGGAAGTGGAATATGCTGCCTCGGAGTGTGTTGGAGTTTCCTTCTTTGGAGGTTTTTAAGCAGAGACTGGATGGCGATCTGTTGGGAGTGCTTTGATGTGGATTCCTGCATGGCAAGCATTGGACTGGATGGCTCCTGTGGTCTCTTCCAACTCTATGATTCTATGATTTGTGATTAAGTGGTCATGTAGGAAAGCTTTCAAGCAACAAGACTGCATGTAAAAACCTAGGTTATTATTCTTCTACTCCAGTGTCTTTTAAGTGCAGTAGGTATTTCGAGAATGGACTCGGGTACAATCACTACACTTGAGTGGCATAACCAGGTTTTCTTTAAGTACTTGGCATTAAGGTGTTGCGACCATAATCCTACCGCAACGTGAACGGGCTGCCACAATAACACGTCCCTTATGAGTTTTTCACTTCTTTTGCATGAAGTTGCTCAATCAGGAAACTACAAAGTTGATGCAACCTAAGCACAGCAAACATTCAGTGGACCACTCTACCACCCTGAACTGACCTCTGCAAAGGCCTAATAAGTTAGAATACAACAAAGATGCATACATGGTATGAGCAATTTCTTCCTCTAAGTCTGATTTTGGCCACCTAAATTTATTATCTACATGAATAGCTAGAGTATATTATTTGAATTCAACAGTGTTTCCCTAGGCCAAGGGGGCAGACGGTTAATTAGGTTCTACTGGTAGATCTCAGGGTGTTTCACAAGAGACTGGCAAGTTTCTAGAAACAGTATGATCTTTCCTACCTAAAGTAGGCTTCTGAAATGTAAAGCTGGAGCAAAAAGACTGTAAGTTGTCAATTTCTGGTACTGAAAACACTGAGTGTCACCATATGATCAGATGGACCTTGATTCTATGATAACAAGTGTATGGCTTTTGTACCAGGCTAGTTGGTGACTAGGAGTTAAAGTAAATCCAGTATGAATCTCCCTGATGTCCCTTTTGAATGGGTTCTTTTCTTTTCACTCAAGAATGCTTATACCACATCTCTCAGGGAAGAAACAGAAGCTACCAATGCAAACACTGCTGTATTTGCATGAGGTAACAGTCTCCAATGTAACAGTTAAGATAGTGGGCCCTTACACCATGCAGAATCATAATGCTATCATTCCTCTTTAGCTGCCATGGCTACATCCTACTGAATCCTGGAATTTGAAGTCTGGCATGGCTAAACCTCTCTGACTGTGAATTCTATGTATCCCTCCTAAATCCCAGGACTCCATGGGGGAAAACCATGGGAAGCACTGTGGAATCACAATGCTAAAATTTCGTAGTACGAAAGGCTTCCTTGGTCACACATACAGCACAGTATTTTGTTCTACTAGAGCTCTATGTTAACACATACATTTTCCTATCGCATGATTTCACTGCATATAGGACCACAGCTAATGTGCCATGCTAAGATGTGAAATGGGAGTCAGAAGCAATTTTGGGTAGCCTGTAGTAATGCACCAACTCTAACTCTGGCTTCAGAATAAAAACTTACATTAAATCCCACTTTTGTTGCATATTTATGTTATTATATTAGGAAAGTTTTATTGTTCAAAAATTTTAATCACGTATTTTATGTTCTAGCAACCTAAGTAGCCTGATGGGTCACGTGATGGTGATGAAATGCTTTGTGCTATCATTTTACTGCAGTAAATTTCTTACTAATTAAGACACATTTGCCTTTTATGAAGGAATCTAGAACAGGCAACTGGAAAATGAAGGCACACATGTGCACACACACAAGGAAACAGACAGTATAAAAATAGATAAGTTGGAGTAGAAGGTTTCGTATGCTGACTCCATTGTCCTGGTGCCAAGTCTAAATGCTATCAATCACAGCGGTTGTTTCAGCACTTAAGAGAAGACTTTCAGTACCATGAAGATACTGCAGACTTTAAGATCCGTACCTGACCACTGCAAGGCTGGCAACCTCATATGCAATAGTTTAAGAATGGCTTTTCATTCTTCGATGTTTGAAAGCAAATACAATTTTGAGAACAGAAAATACTGCATCTTTCTAATGTGTAACTACTTGTATAAATATATTCCTTCAATTAAAACAGGACATGCACTATTGTTCTCGAAAAGAAAATCTAGCTAGTATTAATTCTACATAAGACTATTTTCCAGCTCTGATTTAGGTTAATCAAGTGGTTTGAATCCAATGATGTCCATCAAAAACAATGTACCTGTTGAGTTTATATCTGCTCTCAAGAAAAGTCAAATGCTTTCTGGACAACGGAGCTCTGTCTCCATTCTTGGGGAGGGTAGGCACAGAACACAAGAGTTGAAGGGCATACTGGAAAAGGTAAAGTATGAGCAGAATAAGACACAGAGACTGACAATTGCCCAGTAACACTGCTAAGATAAGTTGCCACAGCATGTATTCCATGGTCTGCAAAGAAAGGCTTGTCGGCAGGCACTCAGCTAACAAAACAAAACCAAAAAAGGAGAATTGTGGAGGATTATCTGAGTAATTATTAACAAGTTAGACATCTTTGTTCATCACAAAAAAAACAGCCTCCATTTGGAGGAATCACTACAGAAAATGTAAAATCTGCTGTCAGAATGAACATACCGCACCATTACATTTGGATTTCAAAGATGTAACCTACTGTAATAACCACCCTCTAACAGGCAGCTGAACAATATTAACAAACCACCATTTTCAGGGTCTTCACTTAAAATTACAGGACACTAAGATTCCTAAAATGCTTTATTGCTACAAGCAAGTACATTTGCATCACAAGAAAAACCTACAAGGTATGACGTAACACATATTTTACAATGAGTGATGCAATCCAAATGACAGCAACACTCACAACATAATTTTATGCATTCTAGAACTACATATGCTGCTTGTTTTTAAATATCTTTATGCTGAAATGATTTAAACTTTCTACTTTCATTATAACGAATTCTAACTTACCAAGAGAAAAAAATCAACTCTTAAAAACATACACAATACATTAATTCTAACAGCAGGATTATTTAAAAAGCTGAACTAAAAACATTAAACCTTCATTATAAGCAGAGATAAAGATTACACAAACACACGTTCAATTTAAATGGAATGCATGCACAGGGAAAAGAATAATAGCAAGAGCCTTGCATTTAACTATTAGAAATTTTACACTTAGTCACACTGACAGAAAAGTAAAGCAGCATTTTCCACTACTTTTGTAAAATTGCTTGTATTTAACTATCTTCTGTTTGGTCAAGGGTGAAGTCTGTCTGTTCTTCACCTTCTGCTTCCTCCTCTTCCTCCTCCTCCTCAGCTTCAGCCTCTTCCTCCTCCTCCTCCTCCTCTGCAGGTTCATTTGCCTTGTCTTCTCCTTCTTGCTGTTCTGGATTTTGATCCGTAACTTCAAATGGATTTTCACCCTAAGAGATTTTTTAAAAACCCAAAAAGTCTTGATCAATCTATGTCAGATAAAGAATGCAGCAGTAGCAATCAAGAAACTGTGAAATAAATCTTAAACTGGATACAGTTTCTACCTCATGCTTACAGGAAATAAATTCCTTCAAGGCATTTTCATACCAAGCACTCATGTAAATTTTAAATGTGGAATAAGCAAGGGTAATTCTTGTCTAGACTGTATTTCTAACTCACAAATTCTGTATTAAATCCAAATCCATATTCAAATCAAAATCTATAACCAATCTATAACCGAAAATCAAACAGCAAAAAGACTAATCTTGTAGCAATTTACAGCCAAGAGCAGCTAATATTAAATGGAATGCACAGATGTATTGTCCAGATTAGTCAAGACCATCCTAGAAGATACCTCAATCGCTTCTCTCTCTTGGTTGCTACACCCTAGAATCCGTAAGAGAAGCCATTCCCACAAGGCCATTTATAGCACAATCCTCTGTTTGGGGCTTACTTCTAAGTAACTAATGTCTTTAGTACTGCAGTGCACCATTTGCTGAAGCAACCTTTTTTGAGAGACAACTTGGAGAAGCCAGGTCCAATGCAACTGCTATTTGGTTCTTCCTCACCACCCCCTACAGGACAGTCCAACAGGCTGGAGATGAAAGGCAGATAATGATCTGGCAGTGCTGGGGGGGGGGCTTTACAAGGAAGCACTGATGGGTTTTCCTTTCTCTGATGTTTTAATACTTCTGTCTTGTGTTCTGACTTCAAGATACTGAATAGTGACTATTCTACAGTAAGTTAACAAGTCTGCACGGCTTAATTTTAAAATATTGGTTACCTTCCATTTTATTCTGTTTATACCACATTAAAGCTGAACTAAAAACATTAAACCTTCATTTTAAGCAGAGAGTTAAATGAGACAAAGTGATGCTGTCCACTAGTACCGTAGCTAAAATTCACACTTCTACAAGACATGCAACATTACATTAAAAACACTGAAATCAGCCAAACATATGCCCCTGAAAAAATCAGTTTTTTTATTTGTAGAAACTACAACTGAAAAGCACTGTCTTAATTTCCCTTCCTCACACAGAACAAATGTCTCTGATATTATTCAAGCTACAATGTGTAGTGTATCATGGATGAACAAAGAAAGCATGCTTCTACTTTTCAAAATTTTAATACAGAAATGTATGTAAATTTAATTCGCTAATTAAGATCCACATACACAAGATTAACATTTCTCTGAACAATCGCAGCCCTGGTTTCTACCAATCCAGCCCTGGTTTCTACCAATCCAGAGTTGCCTCCAATTTTTTATTTTCCACTTATTTCCATGACCATTACTGTAAATAATGGTTAAAAATTCATAGATTAGACTACATTAAATAAAGGCATTATTACTATTGTTATTCCATTTATTTATTTATCTCATGCCTTTTTCACAGAACTGTAATTCAAGGAAGTGTGCAAAAATTAGGACAGACACAGGTAAAAGTACATAATATTTTTATAAAAACTATCCATAAAATTAAGTGCAATTAAAAACAGATCCATTAAAAAGACGAGAAATAAAAACAGAAGCCTTTTCTTGTGAGAGAAGGAAAAGAGAAAAGGACTAGTCCAAACTCCCAAGGAAGCAAGTTCTGAGCACGGGACCAAGCAAAAGAAGTCCCTATCTCATGTTCCCACCAGATGTGCATGTAAGGTTAAGTGTGGCCAAGAAAAGATCTCCTCCCAAAGATATAAAAGCCAAGCCAGGCTCACATGGGACAATACATAAAGGGACATTCATAAAGCCTGGACCCAGGCCATGCAAGGGTTTACAGGCCACAACCAGTACTGAATTGTGCCTACAAACAGAGTGTCAATCAGTGTAGCTGTTGCGACAAGGAACGCACAAGCTCCCTGTCAACCATCTTTTATGGATAGTTTTTATAAAAATATTATGTACTTTTATCTGTGTCTGTCCTAATTTTTGCAATCCGAATCCCTGAGCCAAAACAGGCGAATCGAATCTTTTGACTCTCTGCACGCCCCAGGGCCTGAGCGCCCTGGATCAGGCCCACACAGGCATGCAGGACCAGCGAGAGTTGCTTTCCTGCACACCTGGAGGACTGAGCCGGTGCAAGAGCCCCGGATCAAGCTCACTCCTGCTGCCTGGCCCTGTGGCTGCCTACCTCTGCAAGGTAATTATTCTCTTCTTCCTATTCTTTTGACTTGAGACTGGAAGGTAGTGATTGGGACTGGACTAGAGGCTGGTGTTTGTTTTTGTTAAGTGCCTTCCTTGTTTTAGGACTTGAGACTAGACATCAGGGTAGAGAATTGAGACTGGGCTAGAGGCTGAAGTTTTTGTTTTTTTAAAGTGCCTTCCTTGTTACAGGACTTGAGACTTGACTGGAAGGTACAGTGTTCTTGAGATTTCAAGGGCAGCTGAAGAAGATTCCTTTGCATGGCTCCCTTGCAAAGCTCTTTCATACATAATTCTGGGGTTTGTAGTTGGACAAGGTGTCAGATCCTTCTCTGTCAAAGTGTGCTGATGCATCATCAAACTACAAACCCCAGGATGCCAGAAGGAGCTATGCAAACAAAAATCCAGTTTTGACCTGGATTATCTCTGTACTGTAGTATTTGGCCCTGTTTACACAGACAGGAAAATGTGGGATTAATAATCCACATTTTCCTGCTTGCGTAGAAAGGGCCTTCATGTCATTTTCAATCTGGTGAGATATTGAGGCAAAACTCTGACAATTGTCCTAGCCAGATTTCTTCAGAGGCAGGCTTGCCTTTGCCTAGGCTTTTGCTAAGGCTGAGAGAATGTGTCTTTCCCAAGATTACCTCAGCCCTTTTTTTGTTTTGTTTTGTAATAGTCAACCCAGGAGTCAACTCCAACATCTGGAGCTACTTCCAAATTACATGTAATTCTTAAGAAGTATATAGGTATGTTTTCCTGAAAGTGAAAACTATTAACTTGTTTTTCATTAAACAAAGATGTCAAATTCTGCTTCAAAACACTAGAAGTGCTTTGTTTCCCTTGCTTTTTAAACCCTTTTCTAAAAAAGGATTCAAAAGATTCAAGATCTGTGAAATTCGTGGATTCGCAGAATCTTCCAGGAATTTGGATCCGGATTCAGAAAATTCTGGATTCGTCCGATCTCTAATTGAAATGAACTACTTTTTTAACATTTTGGAATGTTGTTTAATTTTATTTTCCATCTTTTCATACACAGTGTCTGTTACAGAATAGAAACACTATGATTTCCTTTTGTGGAAGTACAAAAAGGGCATATGTATGCTAAACTGTACATAATAATGAGTAAATTCCTGGTTACAAAATACAAATGTCAAAAAGTTAAAACCTCACCCAGCCTGAATTCAAAGTACTTCTGCTGACATGTAAAATCCAAAATAACCTGGGATCTATCTGAAGGAGTGACTCTTCCTATATATACCAGCCTGCCTCTGGTTCCACTAGTGGAAGCAACTTACTGTATGGAGACACAGGAGGTTTTTCTCTGCTGTAGCACCCCAACTGTTGAATTTTCTCAACAGAACAAAACTGTTCAAGAACAAAACTGACTATATTGTGGCACCAAAGCTAAAAACCGTTTGACATTTAAGGATCTCTACTTGAATCTCTACAAAGATAATATTAAAAATTGGTTAAATTGTTTAACATATTTTAGACTATTTTAGATCACTTTTTGACCGTGCGTTTCCCTGAAATCTTAAGATATAAGGTGGAATATCAATATTTGAAAAAATAAGTAAAATAATACTTAAAATAACTCCTTTTATTGACACAGTTCTACATATAACGTCTGATTTCTGAACCAATCTCTTTTTTATTGTTGAGAGTAAAGGAGTATTGTGGCAAAACTGGACTTTATAGCTGGGTAGAATAAACAATGGTTGGTTGTTAAGTCCAGCCAGATATAATTTACTGGCTCACGTTCACATCACCTCATCAAAGCCGATTCCAATTTCTCTGAATGGACAAGTTACCTGGTTATAAGATGCCAAACAGCTTCTCCATAATAAACTAATGCTACTATAGATGGGTTCAATTTATTCTGTTTTGTTAACAAACATCAGTAAATAAGTATTTCAAAAATCCTGTAATCATAGGTGCAATATCTATGCATCACTACATTACATGTATATATGTATATTTTGCCACAACTGATGATTCTCCGCTGGCAATGAAAAAATCCATTACAAAATTAAAATGTAATCCAAATTTCCCCAACCAATTTCCATGACCCCGACATTCCAGAAAGTAGCAACCTTGCAATGTAATCAAGCTAATTTTTATAACTAACTGAAACAATTCAGATTATTTCACATATAAAGATCAACTTGACAGAACCACGGATGGAGGAATTTCACTTATTTTTATTTCTGACAGTTGCTCTAAAAACTGTTCTATAGTGCTAGCTTACCTTGACGTAACGCTCATACCGAGCCTTCACAATTGGGTTATTCAAAATGCTGGTAGCAGTCAGTACACTCTCTCTTTTAATTTGCTCTTTATAAGTCTGGAAATAAAATTACATTGTAAAGATTAACACCTATAAAGACATTCAATACACATTGAAACAGATAAGAATTTATTATTTGAAAAGAAAAAGTTAACGGGAATTCACCTTTCTCTGAATATGTATGAGTTCCAGCTATCAATTTAGACATTTCCCTTTAGTACAGTCACGAAGAGATTTAGCTTACAGCCGGGATCCAATGGTTTGAATTCACTGAATCCTGCTCCTTTCCACACAACTAGTAATTTCCCCCTCTCTCCAATAACACCCAACATAAAAAAAAAAAACCTGTCCAGGGCTAAGAAACTTTCTAGAGCAGTTCTGCCCCCTCTGGTGACAGAGTGTGCTGAATCAAACTGAGAAGAGGAAGTCAATGCCAAAGAACATCACTGGATCTTGGGCTAATGTTTCTGCTTAACATAACACAGAGAAGGACATCTAATGATCTGCATTTATTAGTTCAGAGAGAATTAATTCTTAATTCTCAACCAATTAAGTGTAAGTAGTACACCTCAAGATTATGCATGTTTATTTTAGAGAGAATGTTTTTGCATATACTTTTTAATACAATATGAATACTGATGAAAATAAATTAAAAATATTAAAGATAACATTAAAATATTAACGTTACAGTCTTGATATTTATTCCATGTTAGATTCACTGTCAACATTCAGTTAGAAATAAAGTTTTATAAAGCTGCATTATTTATTGTAGGCTTATGTGCTGAAACATGCTAGCAGCATCTTTAAATTCTGCAAAGTGCACATGCCATATAAGGATTGCTAAAGCTTGGAGCATGTGTAAACAGTATATAATTTAAGCTATACATGGGGGTATGGCCTTCTAATCTTCTTTAAATAGACATGCCAAGCTTCAATATTCAATAACTGTATTATTTGAGCTAAGCATCAGTAATATGTAGCTTTCTATTTACTGTTTGATTGCAATTCCCATTTGTATTGACAGAGTGGGGAGTCCACAGCCTCTAATCCTGGGCAGTATAGGAGATAACCCATCATGCTTGGATTGCTTCTCAGCACCCTTCAAAGGGAAACTCCTTAAAATCTGGAAAACACTCATTTTTTGTCAGTATCTTAGCAGGGAAGGAAGTATTCCACTATGTGTCCCTACTCCCTCAACACAAGGAGTTTGGGTTAAGTTTTTTGCCATTTTTTAATTTCTGCATGCTATGTGCACAGCTGCTTCAGGTTACCTTCAGGTTACCTGAAGCAGTACAAATCAAAGTGGTAGTCCGCAGACCAGCGCCACTGCATAAGCTATCACAGCTGACAACTCACAGCCAGTCTGCGGGAAACTGCAAGTATGATAAAAGTGTGGCACAAAATTGGTACCAGTTCCTAATACATTGGGAAAAATACATGTATCAGCTACATTACATAATTTCAGAAGCAATGATGTCGGTGTGGCTGATGGCTAATTTAATACTTACATTTTGGGAAATCAAGACTAGCACAATACATTTGTAGCAACTGGCACAGGATGATACTGTTATTTCAGAAACATCAGTTGTACCATTTTCAGCCTCTCCTTAGGACTAAGGTCACAAGATCAATTTATATAGCACACCAGCATTCCAACCAAGAAGGTTCCTCTGGTATGGTTATCAACTGCTCAAACAACTGTTTACCCAAATGACTGCTGATAGTTTAAGATTAGGTCAGCAGATATATCACCAGGAAAGCATGTAAAATGAATCCTACAACATACTGAGACATTTTTACTGTTACATTTCATTTTCAAAACACAGAAGATGATAATATCTCTACTGCTTGCTTTTACACTCTCTGCCTACTTTGTACTGTCATCAAATCATGAAATACTATACTGAAATGTTATGCAACTGTCCAAGTGCTCATGTCTCAAGCAAAATAGTTGGATGCATAAAAATAAATTCCTACAGCTTCTACACTCAATTTGACCTCCTACCTCAATTTTTTACACTAAATTCACCAAACAGCCAGGCTGGTACCTGTTTTCCCTTTGCATGCTCTGGAGACTTTAGGTGCTGCTGAACAGAACTATGTAGAGCAGGAACATACACACTACATGCAGAACAGAGAACAGTCTCCACTTTCATCATATGATCATCAGCTGTGACTCCTGGGAAAGAAAGAAAGAAGAAAGAAAGAAAGAAAGAAAGAAAGAAAGAAAGAAAGAAAGAAAGAAAGAAAGAAAGAAAGAAAGGAAGGCAGGCAGGCAGGCATGGGTATGGGTATCACAGCATAAAACCATGACGCAAATCTAACCTTTTATGCATACAAGAAGGAAAAATTTATTCTGTCAAACAAAGATAAAGCGGTTTTACGTGAAGGCCATCCAAGTTAAACCCAGTGCTACCATAACTGAAATACAAAAATAGTCCAGAAATGGCCAGTTGAAAGTTACAATACCAGCCTCAAGTCACATGACTTTCTTTTCATGTTATATAATTAGGTAGGGCCCATTTTATCCAGTAGCCACTATTTAAAACAAGCTTTACTGAAGAAACCAGGCTTTGGAAACATGTTGGTCTTTTAATATGCAGTTCCAGATTGACCATTCCCTACAAAAGACAAACACTTTCATAGGTTACTTGCCTTCCATCACATCTTTTTCAGTGATCTGAGCAGCTTCCATTTGGCTTGTGGTCTGCTGTTTGCGCATGGCAGTTTTCTTGAACTTATTCACCATACATTCCTACAAGGCAAGTTCACACCATTTAGAAAGGAACAACTTTTATTTTTTCTTATCTGAAGTTCACCTCCCATACTCTCAAACAAAAAGTCACTGATCAAAGTCCAATAACTAGAGAATGGGCAATACATGGGCTCCTGTTGTCATTAGACAAACTCCTATTCTTCCTCATCACTGGCTATGCCAGCTAGGGCTTTTGGGAGCTGATTTCCAACAACCATATGAGGACAACAAGTTATACTCACAGAATTTTAATTTCTCAAACACCACAGTTCTGTTCTCTCTGCCTCTAATCACACTATAAGCAGTACTACAAACTTTTTCTTTAACAATGGATAGGCACGTAAAACACATTTTAAAAATAAGAACTCAATCTTTTAAACGTATTCAAATAATTGAGTATATAATGCATCTCCAAGCCTACTCAGACATTTGAATTCCAGCTTTCATGCCTATTATTGGTTATGGGCAAGTAAAACAGCAGGGTGAAGCCACTTCTTTCTGGTGGCATCATGGAGGGAAGGAAGAGATGATGGCCAAACCAGTGCCTGAATGGGGAAGCAGGTCTTGGATGCTACAAGTAGCAAGGCAATCTGGGCTCCACTGTAGGCAGCAGAATGCCTTTTTGCCAAACATGCAGCACATCCCTGTGCTGCAAATACAATGAAAGAACGAATTAAGCAGATGTTATTCAGGCTTATGTTTAGAGAACTGCATGTGTTGATATTTTATTTCTAGTGTATGTACTGTTCTTTCTTCAAATTCCATCTCTGAAGCTTAAGGACACTGTAACATGTTTTTAAAGTGAAACTACAGTCTACGGCTCCCGCCATTATGTTTTAGATACGATGGCTACTTACATGAAGAAACTCCATCACAACTTTGTCAAATTTGGTTTGTTTCTGAATATGATCTAAAGTTTCCTGGTGAACAGCACTTTCCAGATGCGCTTCAATATCTTTTTCTTCAAATGTCCGAAACTTACAAAATGAGCAGGTGAATGCCATTCTAGCAGGAGATACAGGCATATTACATAGATATATCATTTTCTTAAAATACTAAATTTTTATGTGTGTTTAACATCAAACTTTTTATCTTACAAAATCATATATGCAAATAAAGTGACCCTAACTTGATTAATGCAAATCAGTTCATGGTATTCACATTTTCAACTCTTAAGTGTGCAATACTTGGCACGTATACTATACACTAATTCCAAGACTTCAGTGAGACTGACTTCTAAAATTTTATTTTCACTTACACTGAAACAGCAGCCTCCAAACGCTGTAAGTAGTCTCATAAATCCTCATGGCTTAAAAAATTGTGTTTCTCAACACTGTCATACCATGTAGGAAAGTGATTTAAAAAGAAATACTAAGAAGAGTTTCAAAAGCATTTTGAAAGAGGCTTGCTGTTCTTAACTTCACCTTGCTAATAAAGGCAATTTAAACCAAACCAAACCAAAACATGGGCCCCTGCTTTAACTTCCAGGCTATAAATATATGACCTGCTCATGGTTGTTGCTTCTCCAACATACAATTGAAGTTTCAGTTTCCCAAGGTAAGACTGGAACTGAGCAAAGAATAAACTACCAACAGAACATGTCACTGGCAGCTTTAGAAAGATTAATCGGGGTCAATCTAGTTAACTGAGTTAACTACAAATGTAACAACTTAAGAGGGAAAAAAAACAAGAAAACTGTGGCAACTTAAATCTATTACTGTGACATATGTTTTCATGCACTACAGTAGGGCTGGGAATCACACCACTCTCCAGATGTTGATGCACAGCCCTAGCCAAGGATAAAGGAATGCTGGGAACTGCAATACATCATCCAGAGGGCCACATGATTCCCACCCTTGCACTACAAAATACTTTTACTGCATATTTGCTTTAGCACATCTGATTCCACAAAAGCTTACTGCTCAAAAAATTAGTTATTCTTTAAGGTAACATAAGATTCTGCTTTCAGCAGGAGACATCATCCATATCTCCGGCTGTTCATTGTAACCACAGTATAAGAGAAATCTACCACAGTAAACAAGTGTCTTTCATCTACTTGGTTAGGGCAACACCTGGTTTTATAACTTTCAGCTTGTCAAGTGAATACACAGCAAATGCTTTATGAGTTTACAGAATCAGAAAACAGACATTCCATGGGGGTATGAAGCTTACTTGGGTTGACACAATAAAAAAAAAAGCAGACATCTCATGGATGTATCAACGTTCAGCCACTATCATAAAAATCTTTAAAAGCACTCAGACTTTTTTTTAAAGGTTTTCAAATGTTCAAAGTGGTTCAACAGGATTATCTCATGTAAAACAGGAATATTATGTCCACACAGAGAAAAATCACAGCTCACAGTTTTTGCCTACATCGCTAGTTCACAAAATCACGGAACATTTACACTATGAAGAAACTATATAAATGTCAGTTATCTGGCTTTACATCAAAATGGTGTATAGTTATTCTGTTCTTGCAATAGACTTCCTTGAGTATTTCCAAATGCTAATCATGGCTCACAAACATGCAGAGTAGTGACCATGTTCCTATATATATGAAAAAATAGTACAATGACTATATGGTACTGCAATTCAGACAAAAGACACCATGGAGCAGACAGAGCAAAGGCAGCTTAAGGGAGAAGCTATTGCCATTTTGCACGCCTACAAAGGATGACTGGGACAAATTCATGACATTTCCACCACAAACCTGTAACCATCACCATACTTTTCACTGTTTTTCTCCCTCCTACGCCTTTGCTTCTCCCTTCTTGCCTCAATGCGACGTTTTTCTTCTTCTTCATTTTTGACTTCTGGCTTGACACCTAAAGGCAGTTAACAGCTGAATAAATGCTTGAGTTCTAGATTCCACCAAGGGGTAAATGTAAAGTTCACTTACCCTTTTACTCCCTTTCAGCCATTATTTATGATCTTATAAGGGCCATGTAAAATGATGGCCTATCACTGAGATGTGGTTTATTTAATTACGAGCAAATGGGAACATCAGAACATTTCACAGCACAGTTTTGTGACTATGGATCATTCTCACCAAAGTTAAATCTAGAGTTAAAGCCAACCTTACCTCATTGTGCCTAGATACTAAAGGCACTAAATAAGCGACCATAAGAGACACTGAGAAAGAACAGTTGTAGAGGTACAATTGAGGCTTACTGCCAATAACATTTGTTATCTTTATGCTAGATGCTTGCTGGTTTTATTGTGAAGACAGCTTATAAAAGAAAGAAATTATCTAAGAAGTGGATACATGCAATCTTAAAAATTCTAACATAAAAAATCAACTTCTACTCAGCAGCATCACAAGAACATCTAGGAATAACTGCCACTGTATAACTGATAATTTTACAGGTTTTTTTTAACATGCATCAAAATGTATGACTATTCTTTTTTTCTTCCAAACTTATGACTACCTAATGGAAAAAGGAACTTCAAATTTGGTGTCATGGACTTCCTTCATTTATAGGAGAGGCAGGATTTCAAAACATATGCTAAATAAGGAAGGGTGATCTGGAGAAGATTTTTAAGCAGCCAAACAGCTGTTCTCTCTTTACATGTCACTCTGAAATAAGGCTGTCTTATTAAAAACAGGTACAAGTGATCTGTCAGTTTCTGATGGCTAAGAAACAAAAAAACTAAGTAGATCCCAAAACCCTGAAGTCTGCCAACCTTTAACCTAAAGAATGAACCCCCATCTGCCCCCATCACTCTTCAAACTCCAGGTCAGGGTGGGGAATCACCAGTGTGCAGGTCAAATGCAGTCCACTGCACATCTGGATCAGATCCACAGCTTCTACTTCTCCCCATACACAACTACAATGCAGCAATCAGGGATCATTTGTTTTAAGCATACTGCTGTGATGGGTTTGGAAGAGGGCAAAAAAGGGAAAGAGGCAAAGAAAGAAAATTTATGGCCCAGTATCAGTTCTGGCCCCAGCTTCTTTCATCTTCAGATCTGGCATGTATTCCAAGACCTTTTTGCCTTTCAAAAACAAAAACAAAAAACAGTTCCTCATCTCTGCTCCAGTCCCTTCCACCAGGAAAAATCCCCAAACCCCTTTCCATACAGCTCCGTAGGGACAAACTTGCAATACACCTTACCTCCAGAGCCCAGAGGATATGTAAATGACTCCTTGTTTAATTGCTGTATAAACCATCTGACAGGATTCTGAAGAGAGAACATCTGCATCTTGCCTTTCAAGAGCACCAGATATCTTTACATCCTAGCCTAGTAGAATCCAGGGGAATGGAAGCTCAAGTGCAAATACCACCTTGAGATTCCTAATTTCCAACAATAATGACTTATTTATTTGAAAGGCAACGAGAAACAATTGGCACACTGGTAAGGTGTTATTAACTAATAAATTCACAAACTTAATGCTTCACTAAACAGACATGTGTTACATAATCCAAAAATGAGATAATCCGGGAGGTCTTCCCCTCAAAATTCAAATTGGCCCTGTAGTCAGAGCAGCACAAATAAAACAGTGCACACTAGGTTAATGGAAAGCCTATTACACAGTATGAGATATATCCACAGCTTATCAAGAAATTCTGTACAATTTGTAGCAAGCTCTCAACATTCCTCATATCTTACATACAATAGTACAGCACATCAAGGGAAAGATGTTTATTTCAGTCTCTGAGTTGAATTTTCTTGCTTGTGGATTTGATGACATGGTTTAAGCATTGGAAACATCTGTCTCCTAGAAATAGATAGTTTACCTGTTTTAATAAGCAGCATGTAAAAATACAACCAGTTTACAATGAAGAACAGCCGGTATTTGGTCTACTTTAAAATCAATACCTAACAAAACACTTGGTTGCTATAAAGGGTAAAAAAAGTTCAGAACTAGAACAGTCATTTAATTTGATGCTAAAAGAAACAAAAAAAAGTCAAATAAGTACAGAGTACACATGAACAGATGTAAAACAAAATGTTAACCCAAGCAAATGATCAAATACTTTGTGACCTAAAAGCAATCTGTTCTGAAAATAAAAAAAAGACTATTACTATAGAAAGAGCACTATATTGTTTTTGAGTTAATCAGACGTAATAAATATTGTAGAAAGAACGCAGCCAAGTAATTTTTTTTTAAACAAACTTCATCAGGTGAAACTGCAGAGGAACTGTATCATGAGTTTTACCTGATAAAACAAGCAGCTTACCTTCAAACTCCTGAAAGATGCCCTCACAAGCATCTTTTGTAAAGTCTTCATCTGTAACTGTGCCATCTGCTTCTGCTTCCTTACCCTAATGAAAGGTCAAATGCACAAGTTTCCAGAGTAAACAGTACAGCTGACAAATGGTGTCATATTAATTGCAGTTAAGGAAGTATTCATGTCAATCCAGTTAGCCGACATGATTAGCTTGAATTAAAATAAGCTAATTCAAAAACAATGAATTCCAGCACTTTATGTGGAATTAACAGTCAAGAAGCTAAACTTTGAAGAGCTGTCACTTGATCCAGCATAATGCATTTACAGCTGTAATTACCCAATCTGGACAACACCGAGTCTCTAGGATGTCTCATCTACGAATTACCTGACAAACTATTCTAGTCAACTGGACACATTTGCTACAAGGATGCCTGTAATCTTCTCTAGTTAAAATTGTGGTTTTTCTTTTTCTAGGCCCTTCCAATTGTACCCAGCTTAGAAATTTATTTCTGCATTTATCTGTCACCATTATCTGTTTTACTATCCTCATTTTGTAATTTTTTCCCTCATTCTTCCAAGTCAACTCAGCTGAATGCTCCAAAAGGAAGTTCAGGAAGCTCTTACTCACCCAAGTTCAGGAAGCTCTTACTCTTTTAATGTGCTTAAATGTCAAGCGAGACCCTATAAACCAGGGCTTTCCAAATGGTGTGCTGCGACACATTAGTGTGTCGCCTAGAGTGTGTAGGTGTGTTGCCTACAATCTCAGAAATGTATTTTATTATTTATAAATCGTATTTTTAAAAAATATATGAAAGGTTTTCATATATTGTATCCCCATACATCTGGTTATTACAATTTATATATGTGTTAGGATCTCTTATAAGGGGTTAGTTTAACCTCCAGTTTGCTAGTAAAACTGAATTACTGTGTCATGAAATAGTGCATGTCTAAAAAGTGTGTCACCAACACGAAAAGTTTGGAAAGCTCTGCTACATACCATCTCCTATCATCTGAAGGCAGTGCCTTTTCTGGAATAGCACCTGTCCTGTGAAACACCAGTATCATTCCACTGAAGGACTCTAAATTCACTGGTTGTGTAACAGTTTTTTTAATGAACAAATCTATACAAAGCTTGGAAGTTGTTTACAGTTCCTCATGCAAACATCACATTTTAGATTCTAGCTGCAAGTTGATTGAAAATATTTCAAATTTCCAACACTGCATATTCTTAGTCGTGTACATTCTAACTCGGATTTACATTTTTAATTTTAAACTAAGAATTCAGGGGCAATTCAATGAAGTTTACTGTCAATGATCTTATGTAAATGACCCAAGTTAAGAACTGAATGAACACTTATTATAAAAAAAAAAATTAATGCTTGCTCTTTATTCTGTATACCTTGTCTTTTTCCTACCTACACAACAAATATTGAGTTACATTAGCCTAACTAAACTTGACTAGTCAGCTATTGAAATATTTCATTTTCAGTTCTGTTCCATGACATTACAAGCTTCAGAAAGCACTTCTTAGAATTCCTGATTTGGAAAGATGACCAGGCACTTACCTTTTAATAATGCTTTATAAAAACTAAAACAATGATGTAAAATCAGCTGCCTATCCTTCAAATGGAATTAGATTCCTGGAATTTATCATTTTCTGTTTAAAGAAGGTCTCTCTATTGCAGCCATTCACACCACAAGAGAGATTCTTCACCTTACTGCCAACAGCACTTTCTTATGAAGTATAAGCAGCTGTCCACATTCTTCCAGGATAATTCTGACAGAAAAAAAGGCTTTGAAAGCCAGCTGTGCTTGCAGATATCACCTCATGGTATTCTGGCTAATGTAAGATGATTACTACTGTCATGCACTTCAATGCTTGTTGTGACATATAATATTTTGCAAAATTAGAGATCTTTACCTCCGAAGTTGTTTTGTTGCTTGGAGTCCCTGGTTCTATTTGCATGAAAGGAGGAAGACGTTTAAACAGAATCAAACTGCAGTGTAATGTTTTCTCTCACCTAGCAATTTTTTTAAAAAAGAAAATCCTTGGGAAACTGAGCAAAGAGGAAGCTTTGTTCCAGAAAATTGGAAAGATGCATTAAGGAAACTGGAGTAGCAGGTTATATCAGAATTTGCAAAGAAATACATGTAATCTTACTTAACCAACCTTGCTTTCACAGGCACTGAAAAAACATTAAAAACTGAAAATGGGATAAAACATGCAGGATTATATCATCATACTGTGTAAGTGGTTTTCCATTCACTTCTTATAGATATTTTAATTTCAGTTCACAGCTACAGCTTATTATTACATTCAAAATTAGCCTTCACATTGTTATACATGACCAGATCAGCAGAATTTTCTTCATTTATTCCAAGATCAATAGTAAACAGCACATAAGAGCAACTCAGTGCAGAGAACTTAAGAAGTTGTAAACAAAAATTTTGATTAGCTTGTTGAACAAATCAGGAAAACAAGACCATGTCTCCTAATAGAAGATCCGTTTTAAGAGTTAGTGTCTTCAGAATAAGTTTTCAACATCTGGTAACAGGCTGGTGGCTAATTCTTAATGAAAATATAAACATTTAAGGGTAGAATATTAGTGTCCATTTTTTATTGGTTTTTTTAAAAAACACTCCTATGAGGCATGGGCAGGATTTGTTTTTAGATTCAAGGAAGGGCTAGGAGGGAGACATACAAAAACACAGAACATGTGTGTTCCTGTCTTTTGTAACAGGTAATCTCTTCATCTAAAGTTGTACTGTAAAGAGAAAAGTTCTCTCTTCATTTATTTTGTATCCCTGTAAGTATGTACTACACAGACTATCCAGGTACAATATAAGCTACATCTAGAATGTGACTTATGGAATTGAACATGTTACTAGCTAATAACTGACTGTATAGCCCTTTAGCCCTCACACCACCATTTTACAATAAATCCTTCTGGAGACCTTTTACTTCCACATATGGTAACCATAAAATGAAGGAGGGCTAAAACACTAATTCTGAGCTGACTTACAAATAAGAGCACAACCAGTCCATCAGCATTAGTACTGCAACCATTCCCTCCACTTCTCATAAAAGTACAACAGACCTCAGCCCTATACAAAGCCTGCTCATTATGATTACGGGTATTTCACTAGTAGAAAGATCCCACAGAATGGTAAGTAAATCTTTGGAACCCTTTCACAATCCATGTTATCTGAACAGCAATTTATGCAACACAGAGATCATCCAAATGCCATGAGGAAAAACATGTTAGCATTTAAAATGTATACAGAGCATGCATGCATGCACACATTCTGCATTTGAATGATGATTAAAACTACATATCCCTAAATGGGCTCCCAACAATGAGATTCGTACAGAAAATAGTGTTAAGGCTTTTCAGTTGTTTATAAACACAGTCCACATTCACAGTGAGCCAACACAAAGATTAAGCTTATGATATTTTATATAACGCTTGCAATACACAGATTTTCTATCTGTCAGATTTCCAGGAATATTTAAACATTTAGACCTGAATTTACTCTCAGAAAGTTGCTCTTGATGAGAGTTGGGAGTCCCACAGCATCTTATCTAGCAAGCAGTCTTCACAATAAAAAAGCCAGAAAAGGTTTCAAAATATATGTCTACATGTACATAAAGATTAAATTTCCAATGAAATGCTTAAAACAGAAGCATAGTATATAGGCACAAAGCTGGAAAAGTGACTTTCCTGTATCAGAATAAAGTATCTAATCAATTTCTATGTATACCTGGCTTTAGAAGGGGCTCTGAGGTTAAAAAATGAAGAATGGCAAAGCATCATAAATGTCTCCTCTCAGAAAATATTAATTAGCGCTATAATTCGCATCTTTCATTCAATTACTTACTAGGTTTGTTTTGGGTCATCTTCACATTAGGTTTTGTCAGTTTGGGTTTCTTGATAAATGTCCCACCTGGTTTGTTATACGGCTGCTGTATCATTTTTCTCTTTATTCCTCGTGCAGCTACTGCTGCAGAACTGGGTTTGTTATGATAGTCTACCACAATTCCAGGTCTATGCATGCCTCCAAAGTCTCCCATGTACTGTAAATGGGTGAAGAGCAAGTATTAGAAAATGATGTGGCTGACTGCAAACATCCTATTTCTTACATCAGCATATTTAAAAATATTTTAATTCAGGAAAATCAACACAATACTAGTAAGTTAACACACATCAAAATTGCAAGCTTATTAGTTTTTCAGTTACTTGACCATAAAGTGTATCAAATGGATTTCTGCTTATGCAAAGTCATTAGTCCAGATCACGAGTCTTATTCAAATTTTAGCTGTATTCCCTCTCTTCAGAGTCTTCAGATTATACCTTTAACAAAAAGCATACACACATCTATCAGTTGAGCGTAGACATGTGACAGCACAGGCAAAAACAGAAGTTCTAGGGAAACAAATTCTCTCCTTTGGAATTTACAAAAATGTTTTATAAAGGAATGTTTACTTATTCAAATCCTTGACAATTTCCACTGTTAGAGAAAAGTTGTTATGTATGCTATAAATTTCACAATTATAATCATAATTATGATAACCATACTGTGATAGTATGAAAATGTTTCTGTATAAACAATATGCTTTGTCTTCATTATAATTTTTTAGAAGTTTACAGTGCACCTGCAACTGGCATGACCTCTGCACACATGGCTGCAATGTCACACGAAGCCTCATGTCCCATTATCTTCCATGGATGGATGTGCTGGGCATGTGTTCGCACCAGCATGGCTGCATGCACTTTGCGCCCATTGATGATAATGGGACGGAGGATTTGCGGGTGGTTCTTTTGTTTGTTTGTTTGTTTCACATGTGGGTTCCTTGAACAAAACCCCCACTTAAATGAAGTGCACACAGTATTTTCAAATTTTACCTTCTCTGGCTTCTCAAAAATTAAGACATGTGCTCATATAGCCCTTGATGCAACTGTTTATACATTTCTCATGCATACTCACAATTTCGCTTGTACAAAATTAAGAGTACAGTGCTATGTATGTCTACTCAAAAGCACCTCTGACTCCAATAGAACTTATTCCCAAGTTTATTTCCATAAAGCCAGAGTAATCTAAGGTTGCAATCTTCTACACCAGTACATTGGAATAATTGTACACTGAAGTCAGTGGCACCTACTTCTAAGTAGAAATACATGAACTGTACTTTAATATGTGTACACTTTTCAGGCTATAATGCTACTAGCTATGTCTGCCTGGAAATACGTTTTGCTAACTCTGGTGGATTTTGCTTCTGATTACACAACAGAATTATTTAATGAAAGCGCCTTGGTAAAATCTCTTACTCTAAATGGAAGCCTAGAACTATTTAAATAAAATTACCCTGTAAATTTCATGAATATGCTAGATTTGTAAAGCTGTATATCTGAACTAAGTTATAAATAAGTGGACTGGAAATGACTGACATATTACAACCATTCCCTAATTTTCCAATTTTTTCCAGTAAAAAAAGAACGAATCATATTTTCCCCACATGAGGCTTCTTATATTTCCAGAAATTTTGCTTCTCTACCAAACAGCTGAGGTTTACATTTCTCCAATTCTGGGGTAATGGGTTGCACACCTCAGATAGCTAATTATCAGGACTTTCCTTTCTAGACTAGAATGGATGTGGTGGTGAGCACAATAAAATAAAGCCTTTGTCTATCAAGTTCTTTCTAAAGCAGGAAATACATATTTTGTGTATAGCATCAACTTATGCTAGCCACAGATGTGAAAAGGCAATTCTCATTCTCCCATCTCAGACATCTGCATAATGATACAAGACGCTTAAATTGGATGCTCTAACAGATTTTCAGGCATTGGATACCAAAGTAAACTGAAGAGAAGGAAGCAGAAGAACACTGAGTGCTGAAATGTAGGTCTGTTTTTCTGTTGGTACATGTAACTGACCTACTTGTACATAAAATTGACAGCTACAGGCTCATCTGACTGGATGAGTGAAATCATATAAGCAGAAATAAATATACTGCCATTAAAAAACAAGGTCTTTAATATCAAAAGTTAACCACAGTGAAGGCAGTAGAACTGTAAAATATGTCCCTAAATTGACTAACACTGGAACAAGCCAGAATATGTTAGAAATCATGAAAACGTAATTATGCTAACAAAATCCATGCACAAATTCTAAATTTCAGTCTGTCCACAAGCTGGGCCATAGTAAAGAACAATCTTGTAATATCTCCACACTACATATGCATAAATCAAAGGATACTTTCTAGGCAATTTACATTTGCTTGAGCAAATATTTTCAGAATCTATTAAAGGTGCAATGCATTTTAAATACAGTAAGCAGGTTAATTCCTTGAAAGTGTTTAAAGTTTAAAAATTTAATAGCAGCAATTAATTCTCTAGGATTTTAATTCATTCAACCTCATAAACCAACGTTTATAAAATCTAGCACTGAAGAACTACACAAATCTGCAGAGTAGTTTAGTGTCAAGCTATATGAAAATACCTAGCTTTCTTCTGGCTCTCTTTATGGTTCCTATGATTTAAATCTAATCATGCCAATTATACCCTTCAGACTCTATTACATGGGTAAAACCATTTTTGAAGTAATGTATTAGGTATACAGACCACCTACTAAAATTATCTTGCCCTCTATATTCAAGTTATAAATAAGCTACTTGACTTTAAAAAAAAAGGCCAACTACCAGAAACATATTAAGATACCATATGTAGAATTAAATAGCTTAACTATCCATACAGAAATTAGATATAAAATTATTAATTAAGTTAATGGGATATCATCATCTTATAAACCTTAAATATTCTAACAGTAATAATACAGAAACTTAATAATCTGGATTGTGTTTTTTTGGTTTGTTTTATGCTAATATCTGAGCTTTACTTTGGTCACAATCTTTCAGTTGCACTTTTGTACTTGTACTGAAACTTTACATTTAACATGCAAGAACATGTATAGAATTACAACACAACTGTTAGACATAACAATAATAGTGCATTAAGTTAGTTTTTATTCTGCATGATTAGTTTTTAAGTTGATGGCATCCCTTTAACTATGGTTTTAAATCACCTTATTTCTTGTCACCTACCTTTATTAGACCCACCCTTTCATGCAAGTTTGGTGACCTTACATTAAGCTAAATATGAATATGAAAAACCAAATCTCTATCTAAACAGACAAAAACTACTGTATGACATTCACCCTCTAAAATTGAATATGATACATACATTGCACCTTTAAGCTACTCAAACTGAGAAAGGTTCTAATTAACCTTTACAGTGTTTCAAGACTTCTCCCACTAGCCAAGATGCTAGTGTTAACAAGGAAAAATGCAATTCCTTTTAACCCCTTTTAGACCAATCCCATTGCCTTAATCTTCACCTTTCAAATAAAAGGAGAGATTTAATAAAGCCTTAGCAACTAATCTCTTTGTGTTTTTATTTGTAAATGGAGAGACGGGGTACTAAGTTCTGGGTAAACACCAAACCGGATCGGAAGGTCATCAACCCTAACAGTTTGGCCAAAAGTGCACTGCGACATACAGTGTCATTTGTTTTAAATGCTATGGTCTTTAAAGGGTTTAAAAGAGTGACTAGTGAAAAGAATCTGAGAAGATTCTGTACTTACTCCTCTGCCACGGCCTCTGCCTGTTGATGGTCCTCCAAAAGCATCATAGTTTCTGCTTCCAAATCCACTGTCAGGGTAAGCAGGCGTTCCTCTCCCCCGAGAGCCTACAGGTGCAGGCTTCATATGGGGTGAAGAAAAACTGCTGTAGGAAGAGTAAGTCTCTCTTCCTCTGTCCTCCATAAACCCAGGCCTCAACTTTGAGCGTGAGTAAGGTGCTTCCCAGCTAGACCCGCCCTGGTTTCTACCTCCGAAAGAGTCAAGGCTATTCCGGTAGTTGCTGTCAAATCGACCACCATAACTACCTCCGAAGCGGCTTTGTTCGGGTTCATTATAACCATAGCCAGATCTGTACAGATCTCGCCCACCCAGAGAAGACCCGGAGTCATAAGACTCATAAGGTCCAAACCTGGAAAAGTTGCAGTGAGGAAAAGAAAAGTAAGCTTACTAAAGTTAAACATTTCAAAAGACAAGTTATCAGTTGACATTTATCAACTAAAAATCAATGTATATCTTACTTTGGTAGGGTTTGACTTGATTAGGGCTGGGCAATTCCAAACTGTGACCAGACAGAAAGCTATCTGAGCCACTTTTCCATAAAAATAATGTTCAAGTTCAGAATGCCTGAACTTCACTAAATTTAGTTTCTCAGCAGTATTTAAACCTCATTGTTCGTGCCCAGACCTAGTCTTACCAATGCAGGAACCTGCACAGTTTTAACTGTTAATAAAACAGTTCTGTCTTCAAAGTCATGCCTATAACAGTTCAACAGCACTTAAGAAGTTTTGCCCTCAACTGGGAAGGTTGTGACAATATCAATAATGAGAAGCAATTGCTACAACTTGATTTTTTTTTCCTTTTAATCCTTGAAAAATTCAGATCATTCATTTGGATTATTTGCTTTTTGCATAATGCCACCTTCTAAACATAAGGGTTTAACAACTTCCAACAAGTCTCATCTTCTATTATTACATTTAGCATACTACAGAAAGGATGGGCAACTTGTGCCCCTCCACATGTTGCTGGACTGCAACTCCCATTATCCTTCACCACTGGCTATGCTGGCTGCATTGGGAACTGCAGTCCAATGACATATGGTAGGCCACACATTCCCCACCCATGGACTAAAGGATAAGACAAGTACCTCTGCACAGAACTGAAGAGATAAAATAAGTCTTCAGTATCACTGTACACTTGACAGAAGGGAAGGCTGTGCACCGCATGTAAATGCCCATTCCCCAAAAGCCACGGGCAACATTTCACTCATTTATTGAATACAAAATGGCAGAGTGCAGGGGAACAACAATAGTCATGTAAAACTGCACTGAAAAGGGGAAAACACTTTTAAAATACTGCTAACTAATAAAAAAAAATACAAATATAAAAGTCTTTAATTAAAAAGCACAACCTGGTAAGACTAAGTATACTGCCCTTGACTAAAATTCTCATTTTGAATAACTTCAGTCACACAAAACTCGCATATTTAAAACACCATCTACTGAACAGTCAGTCCATAACAACAAAATATTTTCATGTGTCAACTAATCGGTAAACTCTGACCATATGCAGATTACTAGATGGTAGGTACACTTTATTCTTGCTTCTCAGGGCAATTAACTATGCACAGGCAGTAGATATATAAAAATTTTTTGAACAGCACTGTTTCCTGGTTCCCTAATAACTACTACCATAATAGCACTTATGGATTCAGAGTTGCCAACCTGCAATCTTACACTTACATACAAAACTCAGATAGGTTTAATGCTTCATCCAGTTAATATTTTTTAAAATGCACATCTTAGAAGAAAGCCAATTTTGCAAAAATATTTATAACCTAAAGTTAGTAACATGAACTTGAGACACAGTGCAAATCCAAAAGCTTGTCAAAAATACCACTACAGTGCTAGAAAGAATATATATTATAAGATCACTGCACAAGAAATTTGCAGAATAACCCAAACACACATTTTAGTGTAATTAGTACCTGCCAATAAAATAATCTGGACATGTCAAGTTGTCTACTAGTGAAAATACTTGCAAAATATATCAGCATTAAAATTATTAAAGTTAAGTGTTCCTTTCATATAGAATGTTGAAATAAGAGGAATTATTTTGATACAAATTCAGATAGCTCACTCTTCTGCTATAGATTTTGTAATGCCAACTTAATGTTAAAGATACAGACCAATATAAAGAAAATGACAGGTTTGAAAGCAGGTCTGCAACAAATATGTACACTAGCAAAATAAAGTAAGCACACGTTTGTAAAGTAAACACAATCTCATATGCAGTATGTCATAATTTATCCTATACAGTTACTGAAGTATATTGAAGGAACACTTAAATCAGATGAACTTATATAATAGAATGAGATGGGGAACATGTGACCTTCCAGAGGTTGCTGGACTCCACTTCTATCAGCCTGCCATCATAGACATTGTTAGGGATGATGGGAGCTGTAGTCCAACAATAACTGGCAATTCACAGGCTTCCCACATTTGGCACAGAATGCAATTATTATACAAAAATACAAAATACTGATTCAGTATTTTACCTGGTACCACCTCCTCCTCCTCCACCGCCGCCTCCATGACTTTCCATTCCATAGGACTGGTTCATATAAGAGTCCATAGCTCTTGGGCCACCATAGGCACCATGTCCATAGTCACGGTCCATTTCTAAGGAAGATGATACAATTTTCTTTAAGAGGAAACTCAACAACCCCTCAGTGTTTCCCCCTTTGGATCAATGAGTAAATTATACATTTCATTTCAGTTCTAATGAAGTGACTATGTACGACAGGCAAGTCATCAGTATTTTTTACTTCCATGAAGCAACGTAGTCTAAGAATGTACATAAGAGGAAACATTAATCTCTTTCCCCTCAATGTAGCCTCTTGTCCATCTCCAAGCGCCTAGAAAGCTTTCACGGGAAGCAGGAAACCTGGGGAGGTAGGTTAGAGGGCTGTAGAAGGAAAAAGAAGAGTCGCCATGATGTAGAGGTTTGAGCGTTGGACCATGATTCTAGAGACTGGGGTTCAAATCCCCACTCAGTCATGGAAACCCATTGGGTGATCTTGGGCAAGTCACACTCTCTCAGTCTCAGAGGAAAAGCAATGGTAAACTCCTTCTGAACAAGTCTTGACAAGAAAACTCCATGATAGATTTGCCTTAGGATTGCCATAAGCTGGAAATGACTTCATGGCACATAACAAGTAGGAGAGAAAAAAAATCAGGAAGAGGCAGTTTGCTTCTAGACAATGTGCCTGCTACTAATCCAACACAACAACCCTACCACCAACCACTTCTCTTCACAAATATAGGAAGATGAAAGACATAACTGGCTAAGTCACTGCAACAGCAATTGTTTCTAAATGAAAAAACACTTTGTGTATGGGAACACAATTTCCTGCAAAATATGGAGCTCAAACTCGTCACTTAAACAGTGGCATTATTGGACTTGGAGAATTAATTGAGTTACTGAAGTTAGCAGATCCCTCAGCTACCACTATGTCATTTGATCACAAGAGTGGCACCTTAAGCTTAGGAGAACAAAATATACAGAGCTGCAGATTTACAATTCTGATGCTTTGTTTTGGATTGCCACCTGCTGGGCAGAAGTAATATAAGTTTTAATACATATTCCATAGCATAAAAGTTTTTTTCACACAGAGAATTTAAATTGTCCTCAATCTACTCATGCTGAGATTTATCATTGCTACCAAGGTTTATTATTACAATGTTTTAACAGTGAGAGGCATTAATAATGCAAACTAACTTATAGATCAAACTGTAGCTTTTATATTTGCTTTACAAGCCAAATGACGAAGGAAGTTTTAAGCTTCACATGAAGGCCCAAGAACCATCTACACTCTTGTAAATTCAGTAAAATATATTTGTTCTATTAAGCAAAAAAAAAAAAATCACTTTTACATTTTTATTTCAGAAGCAGCACTTATACAGTGCATCATTTTATCATGCAACTTCTGCACGCACAAATGCAAGGCTGTGCTAAGCACTGCGTCCCATTACAGTCAATTACTACAACAGACCATGGCACTTGTGTTTTTTGCTTTACACAGGGGTTCCCAAAATGGAGCCCTCGCATATATGGTGAATGCTGTACTCAGTTGATTCTCCTTAACCTCTACTAGGAAACAGCCAGTATTAAGGGAGTTTAGCCCTGCCTGTCCAGGCATATCAAATCAGACAAGTTTGGACATTCTTTTCAAAGATTTTTCCAATAACAGAACAATATGCTTCCAACAATATGCCTCATTTCAAGTGAACACACCTACCTTTATTTTCTGAAAATTGCAAATCTCTTTACAATTAAGTTGCCTTAAAAGACATGGGGGGTCAGAGAGTTGGGGAACACTGACTTAGACCATAAAGGATACCAGCACAGTGCCTTGATGGGACACATGCTCTGAACAGTCAATTTAGATGGAATTTAGTCCGGGCAGAAAACATTTCCATCTGTTCCACATCTCTGTTTTCATGAACCCATACAAGTGACCACCAAGGAAACAAGTGAACCATCACAGTGGTTGAACAGATCCTATTCACGTGTAGGACCTGTAACATGGCAAAGCATTTTAGATCCTAGATTCATTCTTGGGAAGAAGATACACCAATTGCCTTTGACAACTCACACTTTGTATTTTTCCAGTTCTGCTACTTATTTCAACGACGAGATAAAAAAGAAGAGTAATAAAACAGACTGAGTTAAGAAATCAAGGAAGTTTTCTAAGCACAAGAGAAATAAGCAGCCAACAAAAACAGCTATCAAGTACTGTTATTCTAAAGCAAGAAAGTGACAGTACTAACCGTACTTCATTCTCTGGTCAGATTTTTTAAAAACTATGTGAGGTTTTAATGATGTGTCTAGACTATGAAACAAAAGGGAGAATTCTGAATCTTTATATTACTTCCATAATATTCTTTCACCTATGAAGCAGGATTAAAAACAACTCTTTTGAAAACAGTGTAGTGACTGATGGGCAAAAAAAGTAAGCACTATGCACAGCAGAACTGCTACATGTAAATTATGCCTATTATGTAAAGCTCTACCTGAATACCACAGGCCAGGGGGAAAAGTCCAAGAGGTGGAGGAAAAAAACGTTATTTTGGAATCTCATTTTCATTTTGTGCCATAACCTGGAAAAACTTTGCGTCAGCCTTCAGCATTCCTTTTTCGTTTCAGAATTCATTTTGCAGTTCTAAGAACTGGGCAAAAACTAGGATCAGAAGCAGCTTCAGGAAGATACCATGAGCTCACAAAGAGATTCAACTGACCCAAACTCAGTAATGTCTTAGGTTTCTGTTGTTACTATTACTATATTTTTAGTATCCCTTTTGCCTAAATCCGAAATGTTAAGGCGTCTTAAAACAAGGCACTCGCCTCGGTCCAAGGACTTTTTCTCCATGGACTCTGCATTAACATCAAATGCAGAAATAGGACCTCTGGAATATATACTGATTTTTATTATGCCAGTTACACCGACCCATGATGCTGCAACAGCAATATGAAACGGGACATTTCTCTTAAAGCTACGTCTGTTTTACGCCTCTTATCTGTGCATCAGAGCGAATATCACCGGCCAGAACTTGTAACTCTTAAAGCTCCGTCTGCTTCATTTCCCCCACCCGAAGCCTCCACTTTCCCAAGGGAACGTACGAGAGCTCTCCGCCGCTTTCAGCCGCGCTAGAACATTCCGGCCTCCCTCTTCGAGCACATCTGGGAGCGAATCTCATGGGCCTCACTGGCATTTGCTTCCAAATAAAGGCACAGAGAGGCGTCGGCCCGGCGCAGAGAATTTCCCCAGAGTAAGAGGTGCCTTGCGAAGGGCCTCAGGCAACAACGGCACTGCGGCTGGCGGGGAAACCGGGCAGGAGGCCCGTCGCGGCCACACAAGGCGCGCCCAGCCTGAGGCTGTCACCAACCACGCCGACCAGGCCTCCGCCGCAGCCCCCGCCGCCATTTTGAGCCAGAGCCCACCCTCGGCCGCCTCTCTCTCCCTCTCCGCGCGCGGGGCGGCGGCGGCGGCGGCGGCTTCGGCGCGGGGCACGGCAAGAGCTCACCTTCCCCGTAATCCATGACGGCCACGGCCCTAGTGCGCAACACTGGGCAGCGGAGGCGCCGGCAGCGAACTCGCAGATGTCCTCTCCACTCGCCCGCCCGCCCGCCCGCCCGCTTCGTCACCGCCAAGAACGCGGCAACGTCGCTTCCTCCGCAGCGAGGGAGAGCGGGGGGTGGGGAAGAAACGCGGCAACCCAGATTTCCGCCTCCCGCACGGCGACCTCGCTCGCTGATTGGTTGAGTGAATCCTCGGCGGAACGTCCGCGCGATAGAGAGAGGGCGAGCCGAGGCGGAGGGGTAGAAAGGCTGTGGGAAGGCCGGCCGAGGAGAAAGAGGAGGCTACTGTGGCCCCCTAGCGGTGGGGGGCGGGACGCTGCTCGTGTTTCCTTAGCAGGCGACGCGTTAGGAAAGCAGCGGGTGGAGCGCCGCTTAGTGGACGAGGAGGCTCTCGGATCCGTCCGTTAGCCGAACGCCGGGAATGTAAGCTCATTTTTCCTGTTGAGGGTTCCACCCATCCCCACCAAATAGTAATTATACGCTCTGTAGGTTCAGATTACTTTTGTGTGTGGGCAAGGACCACCGTGAATACTAGTTTTGCTGACGGACAGTCACGTTCCCCTTGCTTTGCTCTTTCAGCTGAGGGGTCTTCGGGGCTGGCTTGTTCTGTTCCGTGGTCGGAATAGGGAGTGTCATAGCGCCCGGGAAGGAAAGGGCTCCAGGGCCTTCCGAGATCAGGCCCCAGTAATTTGGCGAAACGGAACCAGCAGAACTCTTGCGGGGTGGAACCTCCCCAGGCCTTATCAATCGGAGGTGTACTAGATCGCCTCAGACCTTCCTCATTTGGCATGGACAGTCCTCGTTAATGTTTTCTCGTCCCACTTTTTCAACTGTGGCCATTTCCGCACCAGGCTGTTATAGTGCTATGATCCCACTTTCAACATCCTATGGAATCCTGGGGTTTGAGGCCCCTCCCTAAACTGCAAACCCCGGGATTCCGTAGGATGTTGAAAGTGGGATCATAGCACTATAACAGTCTAGTGCAGAAATGGCCCGTGTCCCAGTTTCTCTCTTTCGTAACACTTTCTTTGTCCTCACCTTCCAGCAGAATTCAAAGGGCAAAACTGGTTTGCGCAGTCCAGCAGGGCTGAGAGGAAACGCGGGCGCAGAAGCTTGACCTTCCCAGGCAAAGAAGAAAGCAGACTGTGGCACCCTCTCCGAGCTTGTCCGTTGTCCTCGCTACTTTTGCCGTTGTGACCACCGTCGGATGTCGCTTGGCCACATGCCTCCCAGTGTGCATCTCTGAAATGTTGGAGGCTGCAGGACTAAAGGGTCAAGCGCTAAGAAATACTAAGACAGCTATTGTTACCATTGAGCCCTCCCAGGAATAATGAAGGCTGCATGCAATCCGTCCTAGGCACACCTGCTTGGGAGTAAGCTACACTGAACACATGGAAAGCACTGCCACGTACACGTTATAAGAGTCTTTATTAGTTAAAGATAGTTCAGTTATAATGGATGGGGAAAGAAATGTGCCTTGCCCTTCTTAAGTATCAGTAAGATGGTAAGATTAATAGCAGCCAGCTTGGTACTATTGACCCCTGTACAGCCCTAAATAACAATTCTGGGATTCCTGTGGAATATTCCAAATGATACAGTCCGGTACTTCTCTACAAAACCCAAGGCCTATTATAATATCCCCACTTGTCTTTGTGGCAAAATGTAACTATTAAGGAAGCTGTTAAAGCATCGTAACCTCTTCTCTAGACTATATTTAGGGATGGCCGAACCGAATCCTCAAATCCCTGAATCCTCAGCAAGGATTCGAGATTCACGAATCCAAATCCCTTAGCCAAAATAGGCAAACCGAAACTTTCGAATCCACCAACCAAATAGTTGGTTGGAGACCGGGACACCTGAAAATCTTGGCAACCAGACACACAAGGGGAAATGGCAAGTAGGTCAGTTTTTCCATTAGAGTAATAATGGCCTTTGCTAACAATTTCAGCAATTACATTTGGGGTTGTATTCTAATAAATTGTACATTTAATGTTTAAGTGCAGCACTTGACTAGAAGGTACAATCTTGAGATTTCAAAGACAGCTGAAAGATTCCTTTGCATAGCTCCCTTGCAAAGCTCTTTCATACACAGTTCTGGGGTTTGTAGTTTTACAAGGTGTCACAGCCGTCTCTGCCAAAGTGGGCTGGTGCATCATCAAACTACAAACCCCAGGGTGCCATAAGGAGCTATGCAAAGAAAATCCAGTTTTGACCTGGGTTATCTCTGTACTGTAGTATGTGGCCCTCATTACACAGGCAGGAAAATAATCCACATTTTTCTGCCTGTGTACAAAGGGCCTTCATGTCATTTTCCGTTTGGGGAGATCTTGAGACAAAGCTATGAGAATTGTCCTGGCCAGATTTCTTCAGAGAGAGGCTTTCCTTTGCCTAGGCTTTGACTAAGAGAGTGTGCCTTGCCCAAGATTATCCTTCTTTCCCTTGCTGTTTAAACCCTTTTTAATAAAAAGATTCGAAAGATTCGAGATTCATGAGATTCGTGGATTCCCAGAACCTTCCAGGAATTTGGATCCGGAAAATTCTGGATTCGTCCCATCCCTAATATTTAGAACTGGTCAAGTTCTTGCTGGTTATACTTAGAGTACTTCCATAATATTCTGAATATTTTCTGTTAACCAATTTACCAAAAATTCACAGAAACAAATTTCAAACACACACTACAAAATACAAATCTATAACACTCCATGTTGAGACCTCTCATGCCAACAAGGCCCATATAATCTCTGCCTTCCCTGACCCAAGGAAGCATATTTCTAAAACAAGCAATGGAACATCAGTCAAGTAAAACTATATTGAATATAATGATTATAATGTTTCAAGAAATAATAAAATGTTTAAAATAAAATAAACACATTTTTTCTTAAAATCATCACCAACTCACACTCTTTCCCTCTTACTGAAACTAGTGATGAACATAAACTGTTAATAAAATGGGGAATAAATGTATTATACAATTTTACGCTTTCTCACAACTTCTTTCTCTCTCTCTCTCTCTTTTTAGAACTTCTCATTTTAAAACATGCAAAATCTGCTACACTGTATTACCTTTTTATTGGAACCAAACATAATATCAGTTGTGATCAGGCTTTCAGGGTTTTCAGAACTCTTCTGCAAGCTGAATATTAGAACCTGGGGAGAGGGGAAATAGTATGGCCAGAGTCAATCATGTAAGTTGTAATCTAAAACATACCGAGGGCACCTAGTTGCCCAAAGATGGCCTGTAAGTAAGAATATTTAGGATTGGGTTTTTTTAATCTGTTTTACCCCTGCAAGTTTACTGTTTTAATTGTAGGTTTTGTACTTTTATATATATTTTAGCTTGAAGTTGACAAAAAATGTTCAGTACAATGTTGCAAAAAAAACCCCTGAGAAGATCCTGAAATGTAAAGATATACCATTGAATACTAAAATTAGGATTGTCCATGCCATCGTATTTCCAAATTTCTGTGTATGGTTCTGAAAGCTGTACAGTGAAGAATGCTGACAGCAAAAAAAAAATAAACTCATTCAAAATGTAGTGCTGGAGAAGAGTTCTATGGATGCTCTGGACTGCTAAAAAGACAAATGAATGGGTCCTAGAGCAAGCCTGTACTCTCCTTAGAAACCACGATGACTATATTAAAGCCATATCATGTGAAGACCTGACTCACTAGAAAAGACAATAATGCTTGAAAAGGTGGAAGGCAGTAAGAAAAGAGGAAGACCTCATTACAGATGGATGAAATCAATCAAGGAAGATAAACCCCTGAGAAGGATGGTTGAAGATAGAGTGACGTTGGGGTTTCTCATTCATGGGGTTGCCACAAGTCAAAGTCAGTGGCTCACAACAACAACAACATCCCGTGAGCTTGGGTGCCCAGTCAACTGAATAACTGCAAATAAGATTAAGCTGTAACCAATGTAAAAAAAACACACACACACACACAAAGTGAAAAAGCAAATCCCATTAACCAGTCAACCTCCATTTAATGCAGCTATTTTTAATTGCCTATAAGTCAGGCACTGAGGCAGATAAAGTTGCTGCCCTCCCAGATTTCCCATTTCCTTTTGTCCTTTCCATTTGTGTGGCGTATGCCCAAAGACAGTTTCCTTGTTGAAAGGAGACAGCGGGCCTGTGAAGAAGCCATTGTTACCTGAGGACACAAATATGTTAACATGTTTCATGTTGGGGGAAAAATAACTGAGAAGTGAAAGGTTAATTGTGATATAAAAGGATAGATTATTTGTGTATTATTGGTGATTTGAAACAGAGGAGTTTAGAGTATTTAAATTTCAGGATGGCAGAGTGCCAGATCTAAACCCAGCTGCTGGAAGAAATAAAGGGGAACTAGGAATTCATATTTTCTGATAGTTCCAGAACTGGAGTAAGGGATACTCAGTAAAGGGTATTGGACCTTCCTATAATTTTAACTATTAGACCTCAATGAGGAGATGTTCCCCATAAATTAATGTGGATCAGTGGGATTAACCACTTTTTGGCCCACACAGGGGCCATTTTTGTACTACACTGTTATAGTGCTATTATTCCACTTCCAACATCCTGTGGAATTCTGGGATTTAGAGTTTATTCTGACTGAGAATTCTAAATGCCCCTCCCTAAACTGCAAACCCCAGGATTCCACAGGATGTTGCAAGTGGCATGACAGCATTATAACAGTGTAGTGTGGAAATGGCAAGGGTTTCCAAGCTGGTATACAAAAAGAAAGCCTCACTAGCTGGAAGGGGTTGGAAATATCCTCCTCTTGCACTCAGATCAGCAGCTGAATAAACTGCTTTTGCCCAATCCAGCCACTAGTTGTTAGGGTGGGGTGGGGGACGTTTACTTGGCTTTACTATAAGATTCTATATTTTTGCTCAATACGGAGCAGTTGCGAATCCCTGGTTCTAGGTTATGAATCTGTAACTGAAATACTGAATGTAAGCTATTGTTAAAATCCAAGATAGCAGAATCAATGCCATATTAAAAACCGTTAAAAAACAAGTGGAACAAAAACACTTTTTACCTTTCACCTAAAACTGAACAAAGAAGCATCTATTCTGGTCTTCCTAGGTGATCTTTAAACAAGCTGCTCTTTTTCAGCTTCAGTGCCCTGCATCTATAATATAAGAAATAATAAAATCTTGTAGCAGCAATGGGGAAATTTCAGGCTCTGCTGACAAAGCCAAGTCCCAGTCCTACTTCTGGAGTAGTCCAGAAAGCCATGTCTCTTGCATGACACTATCATTTAGTAGTTTCAAAGCTTTTTCACTGTTCCCAAAACCTGCAGTGTCTTTCCTAGCAGTAAGAACTTAAAGCTACAATATACTATTGTTTTTGTCCTGCCCTTTTTTTGCCTTTGGCTCCTGCCACTAATGGAGTACAACACCCTTCTCCAACTTCTCTGAAATTTAATTTGGCTCTTGGTTATAAGATGCCCCCCTCACTTCTTGCCTTACAGAATTGTTGTGAGAATTAAAGTTAGACAATAGGCCTGAAGCACATCAAACACTTGGTGGTGCTGTATCGATGTCAATTATTGTTATTTTTGAAAAGTGAAATCTGAAACACAGATTAAATTTAATGCTTAGCTCCAATCCTGTGTGCTTCTGCTTTATCTGTGACACAGTTATGGAAAAAGTTGTGTGTGCGTGTGTCCACAAGCATACACATACCTTCAAGTCACCTGTTGACTTACGGCAACCCCATGAACTTCATAGAGTTTTCTTAAGCAAGGAATACTCAGAAGCGGTTTTGTCAGTTCCTTTCTCTGAAATAATAACCTATAGCACCTAATGTTCCTTGATGGTGTTCCATCCAAGTGTTACCCAGAGCTGATCCTGCTTAACTTCCAAGATCAGACAGGATCTGGTGCCTTTAGGGTATTTAGACACATTGGAAAAGGTTAGAATAGGGAAATGTATACTTCATTAGGAATATGATGGTTGAATAGCCAGCTGAGAATGAGAAGGTTCTTAACAATAAATCAACACTTCCTGCCAAATTCAGGACAAGGGGCTGCTTGATCTCCACAGCAACAGCACACAATGTAGTAAGAATGTATGCGACCTTTGATATTAAGTGTTCTACTTGAGGTAAGCAGAAAGTTTAAAGGAGAAAGTGAAAAGAAATTGGATCCATGGGCTGAGGGGGTGCTGCAGGTGTATCATCTCAGACAAACAAGTCAGCAAGAAGGTGTTATTTTAGTCCGAAGAACTGTCAGCCAGTTGCTGCTGGTTCAAGTCTGGTTGAGACAAAGCCCCTTTCTTTTCTCTCTACAGGACTTCAAAAAAGTGAAAGGCAAGGGAGGAGAAGAAAAAGAAATGGAAAGACAAAAAGGCATAGAATAGGACTCCTGTCTTTGCCAGCAGGGGAAAGGATCCAAACCACAAAGGTCTAAGTCAAAATCCCCCAGTGTGACAGATTTCCTTCCCAGTCTGGCCCCACAGATCCTAGCATGGTGAACTTGTCAGTGTCACCTCGCCCTGTGGTCCCCTTTAAAATCTTTCTTTGGATTTGTGTCCCAGCCCTTCAGGTGACCTCACTGTGAACTATTGTGTTTATTAGCTTTGTGTTCTGGTTGGTAAGTGTGACCCGCTCTTGGTTCTGGGTTATAGATGCTGTCCAGAATCAGTTTTACAAAACAACAAATGGTTTAACTTTACTTAATAACAGACAGAATGATTGTGCGTAGGTTCCAGTTCAATTCACTCTGTTCAAATTAACTTATGTCAGACCCTTTTCATTAAATGCACTCAGATACCCAGAACTCATAAACTCCCCTCAAACTACATAAACAAAAGGCAGGATATAAATAAAAATAAAATAATACAGCTTCACTGTATTCAGTAGGATTTATGCCCAGGTAAGGCTGTCTCAGACAGGAGCCATAGCCTTCACCTTTGTGTAGTAACAACTGTTATTTTTGTTTCTTGCAGTTTCGTTAGCCAGGAGAAAAGAACAATTGTTCTGACCATTGCAGCACTAGGATGTTTTATCTGAACACTGTATTCTATGGGGATCACATCCTGCATCTGAGTTTTTTGTGTGTTAACCCAAGAAAAGTGGTTGTCACTGGAAATATTCTTTAGCAGTTTTGTAATCTTGAATTATTCCTCGCAACCCTCCCTTTAATATTCTATACTCACCAGAGGGAATTATCAGTTCAATTTTCCTTGGAATATAATTCCTAGTAAAAGAAAATTTTTTAAAAGTACTGTAAGTAGTTACATTTTTAAAAAAATAAATATGAAAGTGATGAATCAAAGAAGACATAAAGTATCAAGAAAAAAAGCTAATTACTCAGTTTACCATTTATGTACAACCATCAATATTATCTATAATATGAGCATTGAAATACCTTTTATCATTTTGCCAAATTCAGGCAAAAACTGGTCATAATTATTTTGTCAGTGCTGTTTACCATCAAATATCTGGTTTTTATTCATTTTCAGGTGACTGAAGGAGGTGCATCGCCCTCATACCTTCAGAGATGAAAACAGCAGAAAACCTATTGTGGATTTTCTTTACTAATCTAGAAGAAAGTTATATACAATTATTGTATAGTTCACATTTTGAACCCAAGCTTGTACTTTGAGATAACTTCTTTCTAATTGGTCATTCAGGAGATTTTTTATCAACAGACTTTTAATCCATTTCTCGAATTAACTCAAATTAAATTTCATTTTAGGTGATGGACCTTATATTAAAATCATATTACCATCAGGGGGGTTGTTGTTGTTGTGTGCCTTCAAGTCATTTCCAAATTATGACAAGCCCAAGGCAAACCTATCACAGGGTTTTCTCAGCAACAAAGTCATAGTCCAATACTCAAATCACTATATCATGCTGACATGGAGGGAAGGTGGACAGAAGGCAAATCAAGATCTCCTGGTAGATCTGTAGGCAATTCACAGTAGATTACCAAGGATTTTCTGACTCCCAACAGTTTAACAAGTAGCACCAACAAAAATGGCTGCTCCACTCCCCTCTTTAATTATGTTCAGAAATGATGAATATGGGGGTCTGTGAATATCGTAGAGTTCTAGTACTCAAAATAAATCCCTGAGCTTAGTGTGTCTTTTTCACTGGGCTCCAAAACTGGAGGATAATGGGACAGTGAAGGTTCAGATGTTAGTCACAGAATACTAGAGTTAGAAGAAATTCCAGGGGTCACCTAGTTCAACCCCTTGCCAGTGCAGAAATCCACAGCTAAAGCATCCCTAAAAGTTGACCATCTAAACTCAGCTTAAAAACCTCCAGTAAAAGAAAGTCCATCACTTTCCAAGGCTAAGCTCAAGTGGCCTTGTTGTGCTTGATACAGGCAAAAGAAGGCTACATTGTACCTTAAGATGTTATACATTAACCTTTAGTCTCACTAAAATTTAATAATTTTTGCATTGTTTTTTTAGTTATAGGGCTCTATCAGATTGATCTAAAGACACATGAGTTCTCATAATATAGCACTTTGGGCTTCAGTGTCACTTCTGCATCTTCTCATTCCATTCTCTTGGGAATGGGTTCTTTGTAATTTTTGGCATGCACTAGGGCTCTTCGAGGCATGGTTTGTTGAGGTTATCCTATGCTTTGAAGGGCAAATTTTCTCCTCTCTGATTTTTTAAAATTAGAATTATTATGTAAAGTGCCATTTCAGTGATGCACTATAGCATTATAACTCTTAAAAGAATGATAAAGAAAGGAGCAGAAGAGAACATATTGCTACTGCAGAAAAAGTCTGAATGGTAAAGAGGCTTCATACTAATAAGGTACCCAAATTTAAGAATATATTTTTCCTTCCTTTTTTGGCCTGTTTACAGATTTATTTATTTATTTAATTTTAGATAGGATGTGTGGGACAACTCCCAGAAATGAGATAGATGTCTATCTTTTGCTGCTTTTCATCTAGATCAGGAAGATGCTCCTAATCTCCTCAAAGCTGTGCTTTTGCACAAGCTATATTTTTATATATTCTTGAAATATCTGTTTAGGATTGATAGTTCTTTTATAACTTCACAGAAATATTTCTTCCACCTTGTTTTCTTAAATAATAGTTTAATAATAATAATTTAAGAAAATAATCATAGCCATATTAGATCAGACCCAAGAACCTATCTAGTCCTACATTCTGTTCACTAGGGATGTAATTTTTCACCAACTTTGTTGTTGAGGGAAACAAATATGATTTAGCAATTTTCTTTTCCCTCTGAGAATGTTCAGGACTTATTCTGTGCAAAATGGAAGTGTGGTGGTTTTGCACAGAAAACAGCATTTTCTGTGCAGAAAACAATGTCTCTGCATACACACAAAGAAAAATTCTGCAGAGAAATATTCTGCTCTTCATGAAAAAGTACAAATCTTGCACAGTCTCAGACTGCAAAGATTCTTGTCAAAGTTTTTCTTCATTTTCATTTCTTCATTTTCCTGACACTTGAGAAATATGTTTTTAAGACATTTTTAAAAAATAAGTTTGAATATTCTTTTAATCTCTGCTGTGTACCAACAGCCACCCAGTACAACTATACCTTCCATTTCACATTCCCCAGAAGATGATACACAGAGGCCATACTTTTTCTGATGATGGAAGTGACATATAGCCATCCTGATTAGTAACCAACTGTGGCTTCACAACCTTTAATTTATCTTGTTCTTCTGTAACACCATCCAATTTGGCAGTCAGAACTACACCTTGTGGCCATTAACTAAACACTTTAACTGTGCACTCTGTATTTTCTTTCATCCGTTCTGAATGCCTCATCATTCACTTTCAGTGGATGACCCTGGATTTAAGAATTATGAAAGGCTCATGTGTCTCTTACTCAGACCTTTATTCTCCTTTTCTCCACTCTAAGCAGCCCCAAGCATTACAACATAGGCTTCAATTCCTTTACTTTGGCTGCTCTTTTCTGTACTCTTTCCAGCAGTACAATATCCAGTGATGTCCTTCAGCCAGTTTGCACTGGTTTGCCCAAACTGGTTGTTAAAATTGTTAAAAGATACAGAGGCTGGGGAGCTTGAAAGCAGAACAGGAGTAGCAAAGGAGTGGAGGAAGAGAAGACCAGAGCAGACATGGAGCACAGAGGTAAGAGGCTCAGAGAAGAGGGAAAGACTGGATCCTCCAGAGCCATGAGGGAGAGCAAAGGACATGGATATGACAACTACCCCACCAACTAGCATGGCATCTGCTGAGAGAGTGAAAAAAGCCCTGGCCAAATATGGAGCTCAAGGAGCAACATCTCCATCTGCTGGGATCCCAGAAAGGAGACAGCAAACATCCCCAGGTTGAGGGAGACTGGCTGTACACATTTATACATGCAGACAAAAGAAACAGAACTGGTTGTTAATTATTTTGAATGACATGCCCAACAATTTCCTTTTTAGATTGCAGTGACTGGTCTGTAAACAGTATTCTCTATGTGGCCATAACTGTGGCTTTGTAAAACAGACCTGTAAGATTAGAAGTTACATTTTGATTCCTTTTCTAATTATGCCCAACATGGAATCTGACTTTTTTTAAAAAAGGTGTATCTAGGGTGGGACAAGTATGGCACATGCCCCAGGAGTCAATAACTGGGGAGGGGCACAAAAAAGCCATGTATGTAGGGGAGGGGGGTGGGGTAGGAGTAAGAAGGTAGGGGCACAACTTCCACGCTTGGCCTAGGCACTGTTTACACTAGATATGCCACTGCCTTTGAGAGCTCTTCATAACCTGTTTTATTCCTCCCACTCTAAATAATGTAGTATCATCAGCAAACATGGCAATCTCATTATTCACCCCAAACTCCAAGTCTAGCTTGAGGAGATTCTTTATGTTTCAAAATTAGTAAATGCCCATGTTTTGCATTTTCTTTTGAGAACTTTGTCCAAAATCCTGTTATCTCCAAACATACCTCCACAACTTTTGTTCTTAAAGTAGTATGCTGGAGGTGAGGGTGTGTTAGGAGATTTTACAGCCATCACTGCATTCACTTGATATACATTTGCCTTTGCTTGATTTATGATTTGATCAGTTTTATAGTATCTCATTCATTATTCTGTCATTGTATTCAAGGTGATCACATTGTTGACTCAGTTTGGTGTTGTTATTAACTTAATGCATTGCATGTTGTGTTTTCACTGTTTTGTAAAAACACGCATGCATGTTGGCAAAATTCATAATGCCTGGCCCTCCCACCTTAAAAATAGTTCTGGGTTTCCTGACACCAAGAACATCTGGAGAGTCTAAAAATAAGAGAAAGGTACTTTTTGCGCGTGTTTATCCTCAGCAAATTTATGCAAAGAGAATCAGTTGGGTTGAGTAACTGATAAAATTTGGAATCCTGTAAATGTATACTTGGAAGCAAGTGTCATTTAGTTCAGTAAGATTTGCTTGATTTGTGTATGTTTGCAGCCTATAATTCATATTAAACAATTACAATAAGCCTCTGCATCTGTGAGGGTTCTGTTTCAGGAACCCCTGAAAATGGGAAAAAACACAAAACACTCACATCCCATATTGTTAAATGGTGGTGATGAGCACATAGATGCTTCAGCATATCCACACACACATCATTGCCATCTTAGGTACAGAGCACGATGCTCCACAATCAATTAAACTCTCACATCCAGAGGTCACTTATGTGTAGGGTATATGTTCTTTAGGGGGATTGCAGCCCTGCTCAAAATGCATATTTTGGGGAGAAAAAATGGATTTCAAGAACAGTTTAAAAGTAGCATACTTCCATGAGTTCTTACACTAGTTACTGAATTTCTTTTTAACAAACTATTGGATGAAATAAAGTTGCTGACTGGCCATGCCCTTTTTTGGATTCATATTTTAAAAATCCAATAAACATGTTCATGCATTTGACAGATACCAACATTAGACACCAGCACTGGATAAAATAGTTAGCTTATGTTAATGTATATGCCAAGCCCATGGTTATCTAATATATAAAAGTCAAAGTTTGTGTGTTCGTCTGTGTCAGGTGAAGACCTGACCTCATATGATTGGCTATGTCAGGTGAAGACCTCATATGATTGGCTGCCTAAGAAGATTCTGTGGAATCCTGGGATTTGCAGCTTAGGGAGAGGCTTTTAGAATTCTCAGTCAGAGAGCTCTTGGTCCTGGACAGTTGCTATGGAGACAAGGCCTAGCAGCAAGGAGGAGGGCAGTGTATTCCCTCAGAAATCAAACCTGTGTATGATAATAACTCTGAATAAATATTGGATTGGGGAATGTGGGGAAAAGTTACAGGTACTGGACAAGACAGTTTGCGGAATCAGAAACACAGGCTCTCAAATCTTTCTAACAAGTATTAACTATGAGAAAATAAAATTCCAGGCAATGACAGTTATATATGCTAGTATTAGATATATTTACACCTTCCCCCTTTCCTCTTTCTTTTCCTCAACTTTTCCTCCCAGTGTTGCATTTATATTTTATAAATCATAATCAAATTAAAATCAAATGCTTATAATTTGACTTACGTCAGTTTTTTAGATACAAAGAAAAACAAAATCCCAGGTGAGAACATACTTGTATTTGCTTGAACCTGTGCAGTGATGTCACAGACACTGCCTACTCGGTGCCCACACAATTGCCAGATAAGGACTGGATTCTCTTGCACTGTCAGAGAATAACAGTCTCTGTGCAGCAACAGAATAGTAACTGGCATTCAAACACCTAACAATCATGCTTTTTTTGCTTGCCAGCTTGGTTTGTTGCCCACTGTTTGGATGCCAGCAACAGCTGTTATCTGATCTACACGTGAATGAAAGGGCTGCTTCTTAATGGGTGGGAACCAGGCCAGAATGGCTTGAGAAGAACTTCACCCACGGTTTTCTCAGTACACTAGTATTGGCCAGATGCACTCAGAAAGAGATGGTATTTGCTGAGCAAAGGGCAAAGAAGCATTGGTATGACAATCATATGCTAAATATATAAAAGAGTTGCTTTGAACTTTGAATCAGCTATGTATGGGAAATATCCATCTAGATGTTTAAAACACAGGAAGAAAGAGTGGCGTTTTCTCTCTTCATGGCTAAAGTTTGCATCCCTGCTGTCTCCCCTCTTAATTATACAGACACAGTTTTCTCCATACCCTGCCACAGCAAGGCCACTCCTCCTTTCCCCTGGATCTGGATCTGGATTCCATCTTCAGGAAGCGAGCATACTGTAGTGATCTGAGTGCTGGAATAGGACTCCAGGAAATGAGAGTTTGAATCCCGACTGGACCATGGGCAAGTCACACTTTCTCAGCCACAGACGAGGGCAATAGCAAACCCCCTCTAAACACATCTTGCCTACAAATTCCCATGATTGGGTCACCATAAATCAGAAATGACTTGAAGACACACAACAACAGCATCACTTTCAGAGCCCAAGTATGGCATGGTGGGTAGGGTATTTCTTACCAGGACTTGGAAATCCAGAGTCTTCTGATCTGGGCTGTAACCTCATTACTGTGCAAAGCGAGGAGGGGGCTAACTTACAGATCAAGCTTCTTGGCCCCAAGGGAACATCGAGCCTTGGTTGGGGACCGTACCTGCATGTGTGCACACCCATCAGCAGGCATGAACGGGGAAGTTTAAATTTCCCTTCCCTTCCAGCTGAGAGCTAGGATTTGTTGCAGAGAGCGGAGATGAAAGCCTCTATCTCCCAATTCCCCAGCTTCATGATACCTACTTAGGACTTTCCCCTCCTTCACTCCACCCTTTATCTCAGTCTAAATCATGAGGATGCAAAAGCTTCTTCTCCTCACTTCACCCCACCTCGGTATTTTCTACAGAGATGGATGTTTTCCTACCATCACGGAGAGTTCTGGAGGCAAAAGCTTTCACTTCACCATCCCTTACTACCAGTGGCAGAGAAACTAAAATCTTGACTGAGATTGCTCTTCCTACACTGAAAACAGCAGCCCTAGGGGCCCTTTCACACTACAGAATTACAGTGCTATGATTCCACTTTAGTTGCTGTGGCTCCACCCTATGGAATCCTGGAGTTTGTAGTTTATTGAGACACTAGAGCACTCTAGCTGAGAATTCTAAATGCCTGTTCCCAAACTGCAAATCCAGGATCCCACAGAATGCAACAATGGCAATTAATGTGAGATCATAGTGCTATAACTGGATAGTGTGAAAAGACCCCAGGAACAATGTCTCCCTTGGAAGCTGGTCTGTACAGCAGCAGGGGGAAATCAATGGAGACCACAATCTAGTCTGCTGTGACCAGATGTGTGTCCTGCTAAAGATCTTGTTTAATAAAGGATATTATGCTTACTGAAGGATATTATGGAAACTCATTTCTCTGTAGCCATGTACCTGTTCTCCAGATCTTGTGAAGTTTGCTGGAGTAAGCTGATAAAGCAGCAAAATTTGCTGAACAAGCATCCTTCTGAACAGTGAGTTACTAATTTTCTTTAATACAGAGAAAGTGATTGTTCAGTTAGGCTATTGGGGTTTATAGTTTAAAAGATTTGTACTTCCACCTAAAACACATTCTTACAAGAATAGCCAGTCTCAAAATTTCCCTTTTAAAGGCAAATAGCTAGTGGAAATTTGGCAAAATTTTTTAAAAAAAGAGACAAAATGAAAACAACTTCTAATAAAGAAGTCAAGTCCTACTATCTACAAAAATGACCAAGGGCTACCAAAGTTTTTTTTGTTCTTGAGAGGGAAAGGATAAAGGGCACCCATTCACCTCACCAAGTTAAGCTGCATAATACCCACAGCCAACAAAGTTATTCTGGCATCTCAGGCAGAATATCCTAACCATCTCTCTGGGGCATTATGAGAAAATTAAGTGGCAGTTAGAATGAACTGCAAGAGCCAGAATGGTACAGTAAATTGGGGTTTGGACTACAGGTCTAGCCGGGGTAAATTTCCCGCTTAGCCATGAAAGCCCACCAAGTGACCTTGGGCAAGTCACATTCTCTACCTCAAGGAGGGCAAAGTCAAGCAGCCTCAGAACAAATCTTGCCAAGAAAAGGTCTTCCTTAGGGCTGCCATAAGTCAGAAATGACATGAAGGCAGGGAACAACAACAAGATCCAGGTGCTGGAACTAAAGGTTTTTGTGAAAAACCTAGCAGTAAAAAGGGGGGGCCCATAGGTTAAAGACCAAACATATGTATGAAAAGCTTTTTAAAACAGAAGTAAAGAAAGGTTGTAATTTTAGGGGGATTCCGGTTGACATGGCGCTGTGACAAGGTGCTCCGTGAAGGGGAAGGAAGGAGGACCTTTACTGGTGGGGTTGCAGTAAGGCTGATAAACATGAAATAGCCTAAACTCCCCGGAAGGGTGCCCGTGAAGGGGAAGGAGAGGAGGACCTTTACTGGTGGGGTTGCAGTAAGGCTGATAAACATCGAAATAGCCTAAACTCCCCTTGGTATAGGGGAGTAAAAAGGGGCTGGAAATGTGGGGTGTCTCCTAGCTGTCCTGGGAGTAAGAATCTATGCTCGATGGCAGCGGTGGAGCGCGACAGATCGGAGCAGCCACAACCAGTGGTAACGTTGAAGCGAATAAGCGCGCCTGTGAACTGCTTTTTTGATCTTTGTCTGATGAGCTGATCTATTTGGAAAATTTTTTCTCCCTGACGGACTAGACAATCCTGAATGTGCTGAGAATAAGGAATTTTACTAGTACTATTTTGATGTTAGTGGGAAGGGGGAGTGAAAGATGGTGATGATGGTGGTGCTAAAAAAAAGAGTTTTTTTTTGAAAGGAGAAGAGGAGTGAACGCTAGCAAGGACATATTTTACTGTTTAAGTTAATTCACCTCTTTCAGGGAATTAAAGTCTTAAATATATCAATTAAAAGATTTGATCTCTACTTACAAATGAAGTTGATGAGATGGACTGAGATTTCTGAGGAGAAGATAGGGAAGGACTTGTGATATCGAAAGGACGACAAACGACAGATGGTAATGGCGAGGGGGGAAAGCGAAAAGACGAAATGTAAAGACTGTGACTGTGAGCGAAAACGGGGAGAGACTGCGTAATTGAGAAGAGAGAGAAATTGGAAGGAGCTGGAAGAGAGACCGTAAGACTGTAAGATTGTAGGAGAGAATTGGAAGCAAGAAGATAGAAAAGAAGGTTTGCTGGGTTTATGGGAGCGACAGATGACAGAAAGTAATGGGACAGAAAATGAGCGAATGAACTGTAATGATGACGACTGTGAGTGAGAACGGAGAGCGACTGCAGGACTGAGGAGAGAGAGAGTTGGAAGAGAGCTAAAGGGAACTGAGAGATTGGTAAAAATATTGAGGAAATTAGAGAGTAAGTTCGAGGAATAAGGAATAAGGAATCTGAAGAAAGAAAAATTTCAAAGGAAAAGTGTAAAGTTTAGCTATTTTCTATTTGGGTTTTGAATATTTTGATTATTTTGTTATATAGACCTTTGATACATTGATTTATTATTTATTTATTATTTTCTTGTATTAGCCTATTAATATTTTGATTTATCTTTATTTATCTATCTATCTTCTTGATTCATCTTTTTGATAGTTAATTGTTTATTTATTATTAATCAGTCTTAAGCTATTTAGCTATTATTATTTAGCTATTATTAGTATTATTATTTAGCTATTATTATTATTATTATTTCATACGATATATTGATCTATTTATTATTTGTTAATATTTTTTTTTATTTGCTTGTTGGGTTGCTATCTGAGTTAATTTATAGTGTTCTGATATGATTAACATGTAAAAGGAAATATTTTGGTTTGTGATTAGGGATTAGAGATTAAGTTATCAGTGATTATTGAAGGCTGATTAACAGTAGACTGTAGTAAAATCATTTAAGGCGAATATATTAGTGATTGATGTTTAAAGAGATTTTGAAGCCAATTAAATTACCAGTATCGATTTATCAGTCGGGGAAACCTTAATGGAAACTAGAATGATGTCAAGATCAACTAAGACGAAGTTTGCTACTAATAAAAGGGAAAATTTGGGGTTTGGAACTAGTAAACAAGCCAGAGTTAAATAAAATGGATAAGTCTGATAATTTTAGATGACTTTATTAGATGAGATAAGAAATATAAAGTTGGAAATACGGCAAGAAATGAAGGACCTTAGAGGGGAGATAAACAGGATTTAAGAATGAATTAAAGGATATAAAAACGGCACTTGGGCGGTTACCGAAATATGAAGAGTACACAGGATAGAGTCTTAGTACTAGAATCGAAGACAAAGGAAATAGAAGAAACAACAGAAAATGTAACAAGACAACAAGAACGTCTACAGATGAAAAAGCTTTGGCAGATTTAAAGGCACGAGAAAATTATATAAAAAAAAGAGGATTGGGAGAAATAACGATGAAAATTTATATGAAAGAGTAATCCCATTTTTGGAAAAAATTTTTAAAATTATAGAGGAGAAGATGGAGTGGGAGATTGAAAAAATGTTTAGAATTGTTCAAATTGAAAGAGAAAGAAAACTTCCTCGCGATATAATGGTACAACTGGTAAAGAAAAAGGACAAGAGAAGAGAAATTCGAAGATTTTGGAAAAAGATTTGATAATAGAGAAGACGAAAGTTATATCTATAAAGATGTACCCCTAAATCCTAAGGAAAAGAAATGAGTATAATTTATAACATCATTTTTTGAAATCTCATAATGTAATATATCGATGGGGGAAATTAGAAGGTATCAGCTTTCGTTTTCATGGACAACATTTTAAGATTGACACAGTTAAAGAGGAAAAATTTTCATGAGAAGATAGGGAAAAGAAAACCCAAGACAATTAAGACAAAAGGAGCAACAAGAAGACGTTGGGATAGAGAATCAGTTATTAGAAAAAAAGAAATTGGATCAGGAGAACGACAGTGAAGAAGAAGGGAGCCGTGGGTAACATTTCGAAGAGTGAAGAAAGTATAGAATCAGTTGAAAAAAATAATTAGGTAATTATAATAAGAAATTAGATCCTCTTACCATGACTCTAAAGATTTTGTCTTGGAATATTAAAGGGATGTTAACACCCCAAAAAAGAAAAAAAATTTTTCCCATTATATTGAAAAAAAGAAATTAGATATAATTGGATTACAGGAAATTAGAGTACCAAAAAAAAAAGTGTATTTAGTAGGGAAACAAAAAAATAGGTATAGAATTCGCGGAATTCCTAATATGAAAAAGAGAGGTGTAGTATTATATGTAAATAGTAAACTAGACCCAAAAGAAATTTTAAAAGATGAGGAAGGCCTTTAAATAGGAGTCAAATTAATTGGCAAAGTCGGAAAATATTGGTGGTAGGTATTTAGGGCCCCAAAAAAAACAGGAAATTTTTTATAAAACGTTGTGCAATAAAATTCTTAATTTAGAATACAGTAAAATAATTTGCTTAGGGGATTGGAATGGGGTGATTACCCCCAAATTGGATAGGAGGTCAAATAATAAAATAAAAGAAAGTAAAGGGGGAGCTTCCTAACTCTTTTGAGAATTTGTTGAACAATTTGGACTTATTGGATGTGTGGAGATATAAATATGGGAATAAGAAGGAATATACATTTTATTCAGAACCACACAATTCTTTATCACGTTTAGATATGTTTTTGATTTCGAAGGCATTAGCTAAATTAGTTTATAAACAAGAAATATTGGCTTGTAAGATTTCAGACCATAACCCAATTTTATTAGAGTTGAAGGATACATGTGAGGAGTTATTTAGTTGGAGATTAGATACAAATTATTTCATGATGAGGATTTTGTAAAAAAAATTAAAAATAGTATTAAATTCTTTATGGAGGAAAATCTAAAAAAGGAGTAAATTTAATGACGGTTTGGGATAGGCAAAGCTGTAGTTAGAGGGTTTTATTTAACGAAAAACGGAAATGAATAGGAAAAAAAAAAAAAAATTTTGGGGAATGGAAGAGGACCTAAAAAAAAAAATTAGAATTATCTCATGATCTGACTAATGAGAAAATTCTTAAAGAAATTAAAATATTAGAAAAAAAATAGAGATGGAAATAGATCTTGAACTTAAGAAGAAAATGATTTATGCAAAACAATATTATTTTAATGGGTAAATAAATCGGGAAGATGGCTTGCACAAAGAATAAAAGAAAAGAAGGAAAGAACATTAATTACTAAGTTAAGAAGTGGAGAAATAATTTATGGATTTTCAACAGATTAAGAAAATTGTTTAAAAATTATTTTGCCACGATTTTTAAGAACAACTCCAAGAAGAACAGATGGGATTTTATATAGAGAATTTGAAGTTAGCAATGTTGACAGATCAGCAAAAGAACAATTAAATAAGCCCATTGCATTATCGGAAGTGATTGAGGTAATTCAAAAAGCAAAATAGGGGAAAAACCCGGGGCCGGGTTTTTTACAGCTCAATTTTATAAGATTTTTCAAAATGACTTAGCACCAATACTTCAAATTATTATGAATGAGGCACTTAAAGGTAACATACCAGATACATGGAAAGAAGCTAATATAACATTAATCCAAAAAGAAGGCAAAGATCCTTTAGATATTAAAAATTATCGGCCTATCTCATTATTAAATTCTGATTATAAATTATTTAGCAATAGCAATATAATAGCATTTATTTCTATACCGCCTATCAACTAGTGTTATCTAAGCGGTTTACAATGTTTTTAGCTAATTGCCCCCAACAAGCTGGGGACTATTTTTTCCCACCTGCGAAAGAATGGAAGGCTGAGTCAACCTTGGAGCCTGGCAGGATCGAACTCACAACCTTGTAGTTGCAGTACTGGCATTTAACCACTGCGCCACCAGGGCAATTTTACTGCAATTTTAGCAAATAAATTAAAAATAATATTGAAGGAGCTACTTTCAGAAGAACAAGTTGGGTTTTTTCCTGGTAGATATATTAAGGATAATGTAAAAATATAATTAATATACTAGAATTTTGTGAAAATCATCCCCAGAAAAAACTAGTATCTCTCTTTCTAGATATCGAAAAGGCCTTTGATACTGTTAATTGGTCTTTTTTATTTAAGGTATGTGACAAAATGGGCTTGGGAGTAAATTTTATAAGCTGAATAAAAAAATTTATTCGATACAATATGCAAATATTATGGTAAATGGCTTAATACTGGAAAATTTGAAATCCAAAGGGGAACGTGTCAAGGCTGTCCGTTATCACCATTGTTGTTTCTTTTGGTAATAGAAGTGTTAATTTTAAAAATAAAGCGAATGATAAAATTAAAGGGATTAGAGTACAAGGTAAGGAATACAAGATTAGGGGTTTTGCGGATGATCTTGTGATACCTTAGAGTATGAGGATAGTTATTTAGATATTTTGAAAAATATCTTAAACAATTTTGGGGAAAAATCAGGGTTAAAAAGTAGTAAAGATAAAACTATGGTGATGATAAAAAAAAAGACAGAAGGGGGGAAAAAGGTGGCCAAATTTCAGAGTTTTCGTTAGCTGATAAAGTAAGGTATCTAGGAATTATAATCACGAATAAAACTTCGGATTTATTTAACAATAATTATTTGAAAATATGGAACGAAATTACTAAAGATTTAAAAAATTGGAGTAATTTAAAATTATCATGGTTGGGTAAGATAGCTACAATTAAAATGGCAATTTTACTGAGGTTACTGTTTTTGTTTCAAAAATTAATTTTTAAAAACAAAGATTATTTAAAAAATTTGGGAAAAAGAAATTAGTAAATTTATATGGGGTGGGAAAAAGCCCAGGGTTAAAAAAAATATTGCAAGATGAAAAAAAGGGGGTTTTTCTTTCCAAATTTGATTCTCTATTATCATGCTTGTGCTTTAATTGGGGGGAGGGTTGGATTAAGTTAGAAAACAGTAAACTATTAAAGATAGAGGGTGATGGATTAGGACAGGGTTGGCATTATTTTATTTGGTTTAATAGAGGGGGAAATGTAAAGGGAAATTTTATAGACACTTTTAGGAAAGCCCTTTTTTAAAATTTGGAAAAATATTGTCAAAACTTGTAGGAATACTCCAAAATGGGGGTTGTCACATGAAGCGTTTTATAAGAAAGAAATTATTTTAGATAAGTGGATAAAATATGAAGATGTGTTAGCAATACAACAAAAACAAATTAGAATTAAATCTCAACAAGAAATGAATGACTCAGGAATCAAATGTCATTGGATTATATAGGCAATTATAAAAATTAAAAATTGAAATTAAAAATAGTGATTATCAATTATAGAAAAATTTAAAAGGGGTGTTATATGTGAAGGAACAGAAAAAATTCTTTTCTATAAGATATTTTAAAATTATATGAGGATGAAGTAGTAAAAAATCTATGATTAAATGAGCCCAAAATTTTAATCATCCGATCATGATGGAACAATGGGGAAAAATTGTGGACTAAAACAATGAAATATACATTATGTCAAGATATCAAAGAGAATATTTTTAAGATGTATCTTCGTTGGTATTTAACCCCCCAGAGATTGGCAGTAATGACAAGTAAATATTCCAAAAATGTTGGAAATGTGATAAAGATATAGGATCATTTTTTCATGCATGGTGAATGTGCAAGATTGTGAAAAGATACTGGAAAGAGATACATAGGCGGATAGAATCGATACTAAATATTTAATTTGAAATGACAGCTGAGGTATATCTGTTATCGATGTGGAAGACAGATCTTACAGGACTGTGGGAAAACAATTATTTTATATGACAGCAGCGGCAAGATTAGTCTTAGCGTGGAAATGGAAAGTCAGGCTCGCACCATTGATTGAAGAGTGGGAATTGAAATTGTTAGAGGTTATTCAAATGGATAAATTAACTGGTATAATAAGAGGACAAAGTGAGAATGAGGTTTCAGGACAGTGGGAAAAAGTAATTCAACAAATCAAAAATTCATGTTGTGAAAAAGGGAAAGGGGTTTAAAGTAATTGTGGGAAATCTTGTTAGGGATTTTTAAAAGGGGCTAGAAATCAGAGAGGTCAAAGAGAGTTACAAGGTTGGTTAACTGACTCAAAGGACAAAGATAGAAGTAAAGGATATAACCAAGTGTGGGAAAAATTTAAAACATATAGTATGTATGTTGTGTGTTGTATGTGGTATATTGTAATATTGTAATGTAATTGTAGTTGTGTTTGTATGTGGTATATTGTAATATTGTAATAATTGTAGTTGTTTTTTTTCTTTCTGTTTTTTTTTCTCTTTTTTTCTTTGATTTTGTTTCGTTAATATTTGTATATTTTTAATAATAAAATTAATTAAAAAAAAGAAAGGTTGTAATGTTATTTTTAAGTGTTATGGCTGTAACATTAATGTTAAGAGTTCTCCCAACTATTAACCCTTACTCATAATGAGTAAATGCTAGTCACTATCACAGAAATGTTATTCCCTGTGGGGCCTTGATGTTTGGCTATTTTTAGTGTGTGATTCATTTTAAAAAATTATGTTGACTGTAGCACATAATGTGTAGATGACTCTAGAAGAGGAGGGGCAGAAATGGGAATTTGTGTGGCTATGTGGGTACTTATTCCAGAGGAATGAAAAGCACAGATTGGTTTTTAAAGTATGTTAAATGATTTGTGTTGTGTGCCTTCAAGTCATTTCAACTTATGCTAACCCTAATATTACCCCAAAAGGTGCAAAATCTTGAGGTCCTCCACCAGGTGAGGTAACCTTATGAGATCTTGAACACCTATGTATACTGTACTAATGTAGGAATACCAGCCAGAGATTCAAAGAATACCTTTAAAATGTTTTACTGAGGAATAAATCAGTTACACACGCAAGACCAAAGCAGTCTCACAATCACACAGGGCTAATTGAAGGAAAAGGAAGGAAAGTTTGGACAGCAAGATTTTTGGGGAGAAGTGGGTAATAGTTACCAATAAGCAGAGGAGGACCTGCATATCGGAGGCCTCAAACCTGAAGGATCGGGGAGCAAATGAACAGAGTGGCAGCCTGAATCCAAGGGACTACAAGGGACTGCAAAATAAGGTTTAAATACCCTTTTCACACTTTAAAGAGTTGTTCTGGCAAAGCGTCTCATGGGACTGACTGACAGGAGATTCCTTTGACACCAAATAGACAGAATTATGCAAATTGCGGTAGCCTTTTGAAGTTTAGATTGGCAGAGGAAGAGGGAGGAAATAGCAGAGAGATATTTAGGTGAGAACCCAAAAGGACAGTCTCTGATCAAAAGGATGGTCTCTGGTTGTCTCAAGGTATTTGTGATAGGAAAAAGAGATTAGCTTGTGCTCCTTGATGCCAGGGCTTTCATCTCAGTCTCCTTTGAATCTTACGGCCTAGTCACGTCTCAGTAGCTTGAACTGACATCAACCCTTTTTCCAGCCAGCATGCATCCAGTCATGCATTTCCACCCATAAATATATTTAATTTATATAAAAATGATATTCCCTTTCCTCCGTCTTGCTATCCTGTAGGCTGGGGGCACAAAAGATGGTAACACTATTGTTGTTGTTGTTGTTGTTGTTATCATCATCATCATCAGGAAAGATTTGTTCAGACAGGATTTCCCATTCCCTGCCTCTGAGACTGAGGGCCTTTCTGTACAACACTGTTATAGTGCTATTATTCCACTTTCAACATCCTGGGGAATTCTGGGGTTTGTAGTTTCTTGAGGCCAAAGAGCTCTCTGGCCGAGAATTCTAAATGTCCCTCCCTAGACTGCAAACCCCGGGATTCCATAAGATGTTGAAAGTGGAATAATAGCACTATAGCAGCGTAGTGTGGAAAGACCCTGAGAGAGGGTGACTTGAGATTTAAACCCTGATCTTCTGGAGTCCTACTGCCACACTCAGACCACTATATCATTACTCTATACTTAGTCCAACATTGAAACCACAACACTATGTAGATGAGCTATAAAGAATAAATACCATTGTTGTTGTCAGTCTTCCTGAGCACTAAACAGGAGAGCCATTTTAAAAACATAAATAATACAAGGCTGGAAATGAGTTCTCTAGTCCCCCCCTTTTTAAAAATCTACTTTTCGATGATCCACTGTTGCATCTCTTTTGAATTATAACCAAAATGCAAACATCTAACATGTGATCCACTCTTCACCTTATTTTGTCATGTTTCCATGAGGTTCTGCAACCATATAGCAGAGGCATATCTAGGGTGGGGCAACTGGAGCACAAGCCCCAGGCGTCAATGCCAGGGGGCACTAAAAAGTGGAATCCCCCATCCTCCCCTGCCTGGCCTGCCACTGCCCCCACCTGCTGCCCCTCACCCCACCTCTGGCCCCACCCCCACCCACCACAGCCCCACCACCACTGGGGTCCTTCCTGGCTGGGAAGGGAGAGGGGCAGCAGCAGTGGCAGCAGCACTGCCCCGCCCGCTGCAGCTCCACCGCCACCCACTGTGGCCCCATCCCTGCCAGGGTCTTTTTAGCAGGGGACAGCAGCAGCTGTAGCAGCCCTGCCCACCACAGCCCTCCCACCTGCTGCGCCCCCACCACTGCCTGCCATGGCTCTGCCCCCACCCATCCCCTGCCCACCCACCCACCCGTCCCCACCGTTGTCCTTCCTGAAGTGGGGGGAGAGTGGCAGCGGCAGCATCTAGGGGCTTACCCTAGGCACTGTTGAGCCTCGATACAACACTGCTATACAGTGCTTTTTCATTCAATTTTCTCAATTCATACTTATTTTAAAAAAATTAAAAAGGACTAGGTGCCTCATTTTGACGATATCCAGTTTTTGACAGTGCTCTAGTCCCTAACCTGTTTAATAAGTGGGGACTGTCTGTATTTTCATTTACATCAATCAAAGGATTGTGCATACTAAGCTAACTGTGGTGTTTCAGTCCTATTTACAGAAATACAGAACTTTGCCTGTACTCTGCATCTCACAGTGAAGCACAGTTTTCTGAGGAAAATTGATTATTTTATCTTTAAGCTGTAGTTCATCTGGTGACATTTCTCAGGTAAGATCTTCCCACGTGAATGCATCAATATTAACAAAGGTCTTCTTTCTGAAATGTAATTGTATTCTCCGATCCTGGAGATAACAGCTCTCTATTGAGGTTAAAATCAAGATCAAGGATTAAGAGTTTTCCAGAGATGAACTAAGAATTCAGTATCGTAGTAGCTCTTGCAACTAAAACAGATGTACCTCGCATACCTGATGGAAATCTTTAAAAAAATATGTCATGGTTCATTTGCTAGTTTTGGAGAGATGATCCCATTTTTGTTGCTAGCCTGTCTGTGTTTCTACTCCACTGCCCTTGTAGCTTTGCTTATGTTTCCCTAAATACACAGTGAAGAACAAACCTTCCAAATGAACAAAAACAAGACCTTGATCCAAGCTACACAGATCTGTAAAGTTCATCTCTATGATGGAAAATGTACACAAGTTTAAACTTATGTTAAAACATTAAAAAAAAGCATGTCTGTTTGTCTCTCTATCCCTCATCCATGAATATTTTTGTACTAAAGGAAGGACAATTTTGAGTAGAGAGCAACTAAAGGTTAAGACAAGATTACTATATGCCTGGGTTGATTATAAAAAGACAAAAGTTTGGTTCCTGTATTTCCACTATGGGTCAGATACACATTTTGTTCTCTCACACCCAAAGGGTGACTATGTACAGCTGTACACTATTACTGCTGCTGTGGGATCAGGCAAGTGAATGACCGTCACGCCACACACACACACACACAGAGTGTGTGTGTATGTGTATGCCTGCGTATCCTGAAGCTCGCACTGTTTATCTCTATCTCTCATGCCTGCCTGTTCGGGTCAGTCCCACATGCTGCAGCAAGTATAGGCCCATCGTGACCTTTTGCACTCTTGCATAGCAGGAATTCTGCTTGCGCCTGCAGTAAAAAATATTCATTTTTTTTCAAGTATCCACCAGAATGCTTGTTTTCCCTTTTGTGCTGAATTAGGAACATGGGCCATGCTCTTATTCACTGGCAGAGAAGCTCTTGTGAAACAGCCCACACCATTTGTGTCCCAACAGCTGCAGCAAGTTAACAATGTTCAAATATTAATATGGGAGCAGGGGAACCTGCAACAAAATGTCACAGTGTGTTCTGAGTATGTGATGCCTCAGCAATCTTTTTCTGGGCTTGCAAGGATACTGACAAGGAGCATGGGTTGTATTAGCAACCATAGCGATTGCACAGAATTCCTTTTATAGGGTTCTGCTTGACCCAGGGCCCTTTCACACTACAGAATTATAGTGCTATAATTCCGCTTCAACTGCCATAGTTTCATCCTATGAAATCTTTGGATTTGAAGTTTAGGTTGGATTACTTAAAATTCTCAGCCAGAAATTGCCCAGGATTCCATAGGATGTTGCCATGGCACTACAATTGTGTAGTATGAAAGGTTCCCCCCAGAGTGGAGGAAAAAGTAGCCCCATGGAGTGGAATGTTCACCAAATGGCACGCAGCCAAACCCAAGCTGGAATGCTATAAGAACAGTACTGTTGTACGGACTCCAGGGAGTCCTGAACAGGGCTGTCTCAACACTCAAGCAAAATCACTAGCATCAAAGTTCAGGATTCCTTTCAGCCTAATCCTAGCAGCTTCATCACTGTGAATTGACAGTGAATGGTGGGTTGTTTCATTGACTTTTTATAATCTGTTTTTGAGTGAATTTTTAAATGGTTCAAACTATATAGTTTGTTGAACTGGTTTTGATAAATTGCTGGATGAATTAGTAGATAGATAGACTGAAAGACAGGTAGGTAGACAAATATTACGGGTAGACAAATATTTCATATGTGTATAGATTGTACTAATTTTAATAATTTGCAAGCTACCTTGAGTCTCATTATTGAGAAAAGGGCAAGACATAAATGAATATAACAACAAATGCAACAATGGAAAAGTTATTTTTTGCAGTTCCTAGGCACTCCTGGTATGGCTGGAGCAGATTTTCCAGGAACATTCTGGGAGCTGGAGTTTGTTTTACTTAAAAACCTTTTTTTCCGGCTCTGATCTCATGTTAATATGACCGCATCAGGTATAAACTTCACCTTTTCATTGCAGTGAAGGGGAGATGTACTTCTACCACCACCCCCATCTGTTATTTTGTTGTGTGTCTCTCTTTTTTCAATCTAGATAAGCTACCTCATACTCTGCTCTGGGAGTATCCCCATTTTGTTACCGTAATGGTGGATGAAAAGCCAGCCAGCCTCTTTTACTGTTAGAGGCACTGAGAACACTCCTTAAGAATTTCACAGAAGACATAATAGCCCCCAAGTACTTGAGATGAAATCGACCCAGACAAAAACAAGCTGACATTATAGATAAGGTCAGGTCTAAACCAGCTTCTTCTTGTGTTTCATTTAGCCACTTGCATCCTGGTCCTTTAAAGGGAGAAAGGAGTGAGATATCATATAACGGCCAAAAGAGACTCTCTGATTAAATATGTTTTTGTGTTCTACCCTATGGTGGTTTTTTGAAATGCAAACTGCGTCGAATCAAAGCAAGGGCTTTGTGTTGTGGAGGGTTTTGATCCTTCCCTACCCTGCTGTAGCCCTCAGGGAAATCCCTCTTTTTGTGGTACTGTTTACTACAGGGTGAGGGGAAATGCCCCCTCAGCTGGTACGTGAAACTATATTTCTTTTAGGAAGAATGGCTGCCATTTTCATCTGCGTTTCCAGATGGCTATGAATTAGCATATTACAATACACTCTTTATCCACAGATTTTGTATCCATGGATTGAACCGACCACAGCTTGTAAATATTTTTTAAAAAAATCCTAAAAACAAACTTCAAAGTCGCCATTTTATATAAGAGATGCCATACTACTACACCGTTGTACATAATGGAACCTGAGCATCCACAAATGTAGGGATGGGGGAGTGGGGTCCTGGAACCAAACCCTAGTGGATTCTAAGGGCCCACTGTAATAAAATATCAGCAAACAACATAAAATCTGTAAAGCAGACCATGAGCAATCAAATAAGGTACCAACAGGGGCAAATGAGGTGCCACTAAATGCCCAGGAGAGCAAGACAGAATTTGCTCTGATGCCTGAAAGGGAGAAATCAAAGAGTATGACCACTTTGGAAAGGATTTGCTCTGTTTGGATGCCACCGCTAAGAAGTTCACCTCTCCTGTAGCCATTTCCTTAATTCTAGAGGGTGGTGGCATGCAGGGAAGAGCCTCTGGTTAAGCACTAGCAGTAGGGCCTAAATACCTTAAAGCAGTGTTTCCCAAACTCTGGTCTTCCAAGTGTTTTGGACTTCAGCTCCCAGCATCCCTGATCATTGTCAAAACAGCTGGGACTTCTTGGAACTGAAGTCCAAAACATCTGGAGAACTAAAGTTTGGGAATCACTGCCCTAAAAGCACCAGATTCTGTTTGATCTTGGAAGCGAAGCAGGGTCAGTCCAGGTTAGTACTTGGCAAGGAGACCACCAACAAATATCAGGTGCTGTAGGCTATATTTCAGAGGAATGAACTGACAAAACCACCTCTGAGTATTCTTTGCCCAAGAAAACCTTATGAAATTCATGGGGTCACTGTTAAGTTGACAGGCAACTTGAAAGCAAATTCACGCGCACACAGCCTGAACCACTATCTTCATGTGGACAAAAGTAAGCGGTCAGGAATCTTGTTCCTTGTCTCTTTGGGACTTTAAAGACCCAGAATCAAACTGATAGCCAGCGGAGCTAATCCAGTACCGGCATGACACACTCTGGTAGGTATACTAAGCTGCTTGGACTCTCATTAGGAGGGAAGAGGGAAAGTTGGAGTACAAATCTAAGAAATAAAATAAAATAATAAGTTAATGCTCACCAGCTTGTGAGACATTTTTGTTTATATGGGAAGGCTGGCTATGAGCAACAAACACACATCAGAACAGAGCTTTGAAAAAGTTATTATTCTTATTTTTTTTGGATTGTAATTCTCAGAATCCTCCAGCCACTATGCTTAGTGGCCAAGAATACAACTGTTATGAGAGTCTATTTTAACTACAAAAGTCAAATACAGTTACTGCTTGAGAGCACTGAAGAGCTTTGTGCTTTGAAAAGTTCTTCCTTTCATCTGCGCTGAATCTTTCATCTCTCTCATCTTCACTGGATAATCCCTGGATCTAGTATTATGAGTAAAGCAGAAAACTTTTTCCCTGTCTGGTTTCATCAGACCTTGCATAAATTTACATGCTTTTATCATGTCCTGACTTGATAATAAATAAACAAACTCACTGTTTATTTACTAGGAAGTCCCAAACTGGACCCACCAAATATACGTTGCTGTCTAAGGCAATGAACAAATGGTTCCCCCATCCTCCATTTCATATACAGAAACTGATTGGCCTACCAGCTGTCCTAATTCAGTATCAGCAATGAGACAACATACTCTACCAAACCTGAGAGCAGTAAGTTAGTTTAGGGGAGCAGGGCGGAGACAGAAGATAGAGAGAGAAACAATCAGATGGCTCAAAGAAAGTGGCAAGTAGAGGTGTGTCATTTCTATCCTGCAGCATCAGAAATTGATGTCTTGCTGCGCCTAATGGTAGGGTTGGTCTTGGCTTCAAATGCAACCTTTCCTCATAAATAAATGGCTTTGCCTCTTGAATATTTTGGTTGGCCTCTTCTGTATCATTTCCACCTCTACAATACCCTTTTGGGAGAGGACTAACCCTTCAGATGTTGAATTTCCAGCTACAGTATTCTTTATGAGTGGGTTAGGCTGACTAGTGCTGCACAACTCCTATTCCAGTTTTAACAAAATGGCCACCAAAACTATATACAGTATTCCAAGTGTGTTCGCCTGTCAACTTATGGTGACCTCATTGAATTTTATAGGGTTTTCTTGGACAAGGAATTCTCAGAAGTGGTTTTTCCAATTTCTTCCTCCAAAGTATGGCTTACAGCTCCTGGCATTCATTGGTGGTCCCCACATAAGTACATATCCCATCTGATCCTGCTTAGCTTCCAGGATCAAATGAGATATAGTACCTTAGACTTGTATAGAAGCATTATGATATTAGCATCTTTATTTTAGATCCCTTCCCTAATATTCCCTACCATGGAATTCATCTTTTCACAGGTGCCACACCTCGTTATACTCAAAATTGTTATGCTCCAATAGGTACTCCAGGGCTTAGAAAAAAAAGAAAGAAAAAGAAAATTACAATAAACTCTCCTTCATACTGTAGCTCATAAAGCTTGCAATTTTCAAGCACTATAAGCATTTTTCATATCCGGTGCTCTCCCAGTCAGCCTATGATGTGCCCAGGCATTTCATGTTTGCTGTAGTACCGGTTTAACAAAAGATTAGAAAATGTAGCCTATGGGGACAGAAATTGTATGCCTTAGATGCTTTGCTTGTTTATTAACTTAAAACAAGGATGAGAATCATGTGGCTCTCCAGATGTAGTTGAACTATTGAGTATGTTGGCTGGGAGTGCTGGGGGCTGTAGTCCAATGACATCTGGAAGGCAACATGATTTCCACCACAGCTTTAAAAGGTGCCAAAAGACACATGTCTCTTAATTGCCAGATGCAGGGATTTGGTGATGCAGTACTTCTAAGCTCTGCTAAGACCAACATTAATCTTTAGATCAGTCTTTGCCAGTCTTCACACTTGGAAGTATCTCTCTGAGACTTTTGCAAGCACTTTCTGTCCAACTTCCTATTTTGACACATATGTATACAGTGGCTGACAAAGTTGTTGTCTTAGTCACATGAATAAAATATGTTAACCAACAACCAAGCACAGTTTACTTTTGTTAAAACATTACTAGTCCACTTCTTCCAATCATTGAAATAAAGTAAATTTTTTCCTATGGTCATGGACTTTGGCCAAGATGACCGGAAGGTTCCAAAAAATGACTTTTCCACGCTCTGAGCAAATGCAAGATTCTTTCAACAGAAAAGTATCTTAACAAAAGTATCTTAACAACATCAATGGAGGCATGCTGGATCTGACCCCACAGTAGCCAGCCAGAAGTCCATAAGTAGAACAGGAAGACCAAAAACCTTTCCTGCTCTGGTTTGCTGGCACCAGTTATTCAAAGCAATGCTGCCCTTGATCCTAGACAAAATGGAAGGTAGCCCATTTTTCTCATAAAGACTGAGATACATATGATTGAATAGTTACCTTTCCCAAATGGTTTACTGCCTTCTGGCTCCATTCAGATTTGTCATATGGTTGGGTGGGATTCACAAGATTCCAAAGGCTTCCATGTTGCAGTGTAATGAATCTTTTTTGTTTTTAATTTCCAAGCTGCTGAACACTCTCCCTAAAATAGGCTCAGCAACTTGGATAGTTCTGCTAAAGACTAGTGTGAAAATCAGAATAGAATTACTATATGACCACCATGGAAGTCTCTGGCTGCCTCTGGAACATGGCATTTTTCTTTTCATAATGCTATTTTTCCTTCCCAAGACCAGTGAATCCTGATATGGGATGTAACCATCTCCTACAAACAACAAATGTTTAAAAAGTTTTTCCATGAGACAAATGTTTCCCAATGTGGAAATCTTTGACTCCTTCATGGACTTCAGATTCTTCAAATCAAACCAAACAGGAAAGTTCAGGAACATCTTAAAACAGGATTATTTCTCTTCATCTTGAACCAACAAAGCAGCTTTTCACTCAGCCAGGCTGATTTATCACATTTACATCAGACCTTTGAAATGTTACCTTTGAGGACTATAACTCCCAGAATCCCCCAAGCTGTATGGCTAGTTGCAATCAAAAAAATAATCTTTGCATACACTGCTTCTCTTCATTCCACAACACAATACATTTGCTCCAGTATTTTTTATTGGTTAAAAATAATTGAACTATGGTCTAGGAAACATGTTATGAAGTGGAGAAAAGAGGAAATTCAGGGAAGACAATGAGGAAGACGAAAGGAGTGATTGATCCCTACTAGATGCATGGCAAGGGTTGCTGTTGTTGTGTACTTTCAAGTCATTTCTGACTTATGGCAACCCTAAGGTGAACCTATTACAGGGTTTCCTTAGGAATAACTGTTCAGAAGGGTTTGCTTTGCCTTCCTCTGAGACTTGACAGAGTGTGATTTGCTCAAGGTCATCCAGTGAGTTTCCATGGCTGAGTGGGAATTCAAACCCTGGTCTCCAAGGAGCCATAGTCCAGTGCTCAAAACGCCACACCACACTGGCTCTAGAAGGGATAATAAAGATAGTAGTTGCAGTCATGATCACAATAATTGTCATAATATTTGGGTTGTGGGGTTTTTTGTCTTATCTTCTGCCAGCCTGATGTGCAGAATCTAGTTGTTGCTGAGTGGTACCTTTCCCCAGTTAATGCTAATTGTACTCTGTGGGGTGACTTGGAAATTACTTATCCTTTGAGAATAAGTGGTACTAAAACTTTCCATTAGGCAGGATTATCAGGAGAGAAATATATTGCAGGAGCAGACCAGGGATGACCATGTGAAGAGTTCCTTCTTACTAAGATCTGTTACTACCAAGGACTTTTAAATATGAGAAAATTATGATCTCTTTCCAAAGTATGGCCATAGCAGTCTGACCGTTAGCACTAGACTGAGAGAAGTGGATTAACTTGGAACAGCTTCCCTTTAGCCACATGGTTTTCCTGGATTTGTATGCTCCTGTAGCACCAAGGATGAAGAACGTTCTCCAAAGGGTAATCCACTGGGAGCAGAGAATGCCAATAGTGGATGGAGCTGAAACCAGCTGAAGTGGACCTAAAGCTAAAAGGAGGTGAGCCCATCCTTTCCCTCTTCCTCTTTCTCCTTACACCACATGCTACTGAGATCTAAAGTGACTGCTTGTAGAGTGGCTTTGGGACAAGGTCATGGTAACCTAGCGACCTTTGTTCACTACTGAATGAATTGAACCAGAGTCAAAGCTCAGTATTATCACTTCCCATATTATAAGCTATCTGTTACATGGTGTTGGGGGAGGAAGGACTGAGCCTGTAAAGACCTGTTTTCTTCTCTCATGAGACATAGCATCAGAATTTGGAACCTGATCGCAATACAGTGGGGCAACAACAATAGCATTTATTTTTTATTAGTTATTTCCTGCCTGTCCTTCACTGAGTTTAAGGTGGTATACATGGGCCTCCTCATCCCCGCTTTATCCTCCAACAACCACATGTGGTAGGTCAAGCTGGCAGAGATTAATTCGACCAAGGTCACTTTGTGAAATTCCATGGTTCAGTGGGGACTAGAACCTGGATTTCTCAAGGGCCAATTTGACACCCAAATCACTACACACGCAATAGGTTTTCATGTTTTTTACCCAATAAGATTTTCATGTATTACTGCCAATGAAGTTGCATTTTATAGGTAATAAATTCTGAAAACTTTGTGATACATAATGGACAGATGTTTCACTAATCATTTAAATGAAAAATAACAAATAGAGTTTTTTTAAGGAACGCTTATCTTTTTCTTCCTACTCCTTCAGCTTCTTTTGACAGTCACTTCCCCCAGATTTTTCTCTGGGTCCAGAACCTGCGCCACATAATTTCCCCCCACACAAAACGCGCTAAAAAAACCCCCACCAGAATTATAGGGGAAAGCATTTTCTAACACCCAACTGTGCATAGCTGGGGGTACTTTTCTGTGAGTCTGGATCACATGGCAACACATGGGAAGAAGGCCTTACAAATGAGCCATGTGTCCAACTGTGATTTTGGAAGTGGCTGCTGTAAATTAATGTGCTTTGAACAACACAACCCCAAAGAAACAACAACACAGCATGCTCTGTATCGAACAACTCAAATTATATATTCACCCTGGAACCTATGATTCACAAAGGAAAAAGAAGATGGCGTCACACAATCCATTTTAATTTTGCTCATTTTCCAGTGTGACCAAGATAGCAATTGTAAGCTTCTTTGTAGCAAGAGCTCCATAATGATCCTTTTTTGGGCAGTGATTGGTTGACAGCTTTTTCATTTCATGGCTAGGGAACTCATCTCTTCAGCAAATTTTTTTTCCTCCTTCAGAAAAAAGGAGCTTTACTTAAGTCCTATCTCTCAAGCAGGCTTTCAACCACATTTGGACATGTTCTTCTCAGTTCCAGCAATGAAGCAGAAAAGTAGCTGGGATGCAGACAAAGAAGACTTTACAAGGCAAGTCTGGAATGAGAACTGCACTTTTTGCATCCCTGATATATTCAATCAAAGTAGCTTTCACCAAGGCTCTTAGCAAAGCTAATTGTTCCACTGGGTAAGCTAAATAGATGGAAATGTACAAACTGCTTAAGCTAAAATGGGCAATGCGTAGCACAGTTCTCACCTACCCTTGGTATTGGTTATACCGGCTAAGCCTGATGAAAGCTGCAGTTTGTCCACTCCTGGTTTTAAGCCTTTGTTTCCAAATTAATCCTCCCTTTCCCCCAAACAATCTATATTTTTTCCTTTCTCTCTTTGATATGTGGCAACTGCATCCCAGGGTCTTAATGGCAAGATTTGTTCAGAAGGGGTTTTCCAGAGTCTTCCTTCTTGAGAGAGTATGACTTAGCCAAGGTCATCAGTAGGTTTCCATGGCCGACTGGAGATTCAAAACCTGGCCTCCCCAAGTCATAATTCAATGCTCCAAGCACTATACCACACTGGCTTTGGAAGAGGTAATATCCTAATCTGGATATCTTGAAAACAGCATTTCTCCCTTTTAAAATGGGCAGAGAGAAATTGCCACATAAGTCTACCTGAGCTTGAGTGCTAAGAACAACTGGTATACAAGTAAATACATATTCTTAAAGAATGTAAAACAATTCAGTAGGAGTTGTGCTACTTACCAGTTGTGTCCAAGAGGTGCTCATGACCCTTACACAACTATACTCACCGTTATCTCACAGTACTCACAACTGCAACATAGACTGGGAGTAGGTAGAAGGAAAATATATACCCAACAACACTATAATGGGATTTGAGCACTGTGGCCAATGCAACAGCAGCAGCAGCAGCAGCAGCAGCAGCTGACCTCTGGACATCTGATGGCTGACCTCTGGATCCGTCCACAGCAAGACAGCATCACAGAGATTATCCGTAAAGTTACAAGAATCAAACTTCACATTAGAAACATTCCAGGCTGGAAAGAAAAATATTTCCTCTCTTTGAAATGTAATTATATGTTTCAGCAGCCTAAAGCTCCAGTTCTTACAAATTTCCCTAGGATTAAGGTCAACTGAATGCAATAAGACATCTGTGTTAATAGGATTGTATCATGAATTCTTGCTGAGTGGTTCCATACACACACACACACACACACACACACACACACACACACACATGTACATATCCCTATTTTTATATATATAAAAACAATAGGGAGCCACTCAGCAAGAATTCATGATACAGTCCTGTATCACCTGTAACACAGATGTCTTATTGCATTCAATTGACCTTAATCCTAGGCAAATTTGTAAGAACTGGAGCTTTAGGCTGCTGTGAGGAGAGAAGCTAAGCAAGCCTGGTTGGTGTCGCCGCTCACAGCTCAGGGAATGGTGTGAAAGGGGGCTGAGGGGGAGAAAGGATACAAAACTGAAGCTTGTCTCTGACAGAAGATAGATATGGAGAAGATGGTCTCGCAATAGGGAAAGGATTGCAGAGAATGGGCGAAAGATGGCACAGAGGTAGTTAAAAGCTATAATAGGGGAAGGAGAGTCCCCAAGAGAGAACAGCTGAATAGTTTTTTGGAGAGCCATGGATAACATCTAATATACGAAAGTCAAAGGTGGTTGGCTGTGTCAGGCGAAGACCTCATATGATTGGCTGCCTAAGAAGATTCTGTGGAATCATGGAGTTTGCAGTTTAGGGAGAGGCCTTTAGAATTCTCAGCCAGAGAACTCTTGGGCCTCAGTCAACTGTGTTTGTCTTGAATAGGCTGCTTGCTATGGACACGAGCCCTAGCAGCAAGGCAGAGGGCGGTGTATTCCCTCAGGAACCCAACCTCTGCATGTTAATAACTCTGAATACAGATGGGATTGGGGAATATGGGGAAAAGTTACAGGTACTAGACAAGACAGTTTGGGAATCAGAGACACAGGATCTCAGATCTTTCTAACATGGGTTACCTATGAGAAAATAAAATCCCAGGCAACACCAGCTACATATGCTAGTGTTCTATAAACGTGTCTTAATATACATTTTTAACAACTCTGTCTGGCTGTTTCTATTAAGTTTGCTGGATAGCCTGGTCACGCTTATCACAGCAAATCCACAGAGTAACAAATCTGCTGGTCCTCACAGAGATCACCTTGAGGACCAAGTATCAGATACTGGGACAGATCTTGAGAGGAAAAGGGGCAAGATGAGTGATAGGAGCCCAAGAGATGGAACTGCGGGGCCTGCGTAGAGAGGGCATCCATCTGTAAAACTAGCATGTGAAGGTTTATTGGGTAGGGGCCTCATCTAGACCAGAGGTGGGCAATTATAGCTTTTTAAATGTTTCTGGACACAACTCCCATAATCTTTCACCGCTGGCTATGCTGGCTAGGGCTGTTGGGAGCTAGGCTAAGACACGTGGTGGGTTATAGTTGCCCACCTGTGAGCTAGATCACCGATTTTCAAACTGCAAGATCAACTCAGGTGGCCCAGAAAGAGCCTGATGTGCACTTGAGAATATCACTGCACTTGACTAATATGTTGATTGACAGTGATCAAGGCCATTTCAACCTGGGTCTGATTACTGAATAGGCAAACACCGCCCTGGCCTCATGCCTGTGATTTTTCATAATAAAGTTCTGCTAGCAAACTAATATTTTTTTAATCCCTAAATGGTTATCATCTGAAACCACCTCATACCACAGTCTAGCCTACGGTCCATGATTTTGATAATACAACACTGTTTTGACAAAGATGCCCAAAGGGAGGTATATTCAAATATGAGGTTTTTTGTTCATATTTTTCACAGAACAAAAAATGTTTTGAAGTAGTCTGTTAGGACTCTGAGCACTTTTCAAAGGCTGCAGCAGCGGTAGTGAGGGAGTGACTGGAAATCACTGATCAAGAACTACTATCTGTGTAAATATTATTGCTACTGTACATTTGCCTTCTAGGTTTGGCATACTGCGGCATCTGGATTGCATGGAGGTAATGGTAGAAGGGAGGTGATCTTACCAACCTTTTGGAGGCACTGCGTGTGTGTGAGACACACATACCCACTGGAAGAGCTTCCTTTGAAAACACATAATAAAATATTTATTATATTCATGAGAAACAGTTGCCTGTAATGTTGCGTCAGTGGTCTCTTCTACGCTGCACAGGAGTAATGGGCAGAAGGTCCTTCAGAATTGATGCAAGGAATACATGCTGTGAATATACCCTTCTCCCAACAGCTATCTCCAATCGGTACTTTGATACACCACAACATTCAAGGCATGACTTGAGGTGCTGGCTATTTGTGCAAAGCGCTTCCTGTTGCCTGTCCTTTGCTTTTCCTGTTGTTATTTGTCACCAATTTAACTTAATCTAATGGCAACCTTATGAATGAAAGACTTCCAAAATCTTTAATTATAAACTGTCCTGCTCAGGTGTTGAGAACTCAGGGTTGTGGCTTTTTCAGTTGAATCAATCCACCTGTAGTGTGATCTTCCTCTTTTCCGACTGACTTCGTTTGTTGTGCAATATCATCTTCTAGTCTCCTGATATGTCCAAAATACTATAGCCTTATCATGACTTCTAATAAGACTTCAGGCCTGATTTACTGTAATACCTATTAATATTTCTTCTTACCAACCCGTGGCATCTGTAGAACTGTTTCAAATGCATTGATTTTGTTCCTGTCAGCTTTCTTCACTGTCCAGCTTTCACACAGAAATCAACAATGCTATGGGATGGATGATTCTAACTTTGCTTCTTAGTGGTCTGCCATCTAAGTACTAACCAAGCCTGATCTTGATTAGCTTCCAAATTCATAGCAGATTGTGTTCTGGGTGGTAAGGATCCAGGATTTGCATCTAGGATTTCTGATGACAAGGTTTTCTTATGCCATACACTTGGTCCGGCTTCCTCAGTCGAGTCTGTGGGCTGATGATTAGATTACCTTTGTTTGCCCCATGTTGAAAGGCAAATTAGATGTGATATGAAGTATGACTGGCTCTTTAGTGTTTGGATTTTGTTTACTAAGAAACAGGCATGGGAGAAGAGGATCTACAGTGCAATGATGGTGTGGGGAAACGATTATCTACCCCCTTTCATGGACCTAATCTTGGGAGAGCCCCCTTCCAATTATTTGATAAAAGAAAGCTAGCATATGCCCAAGGTCACATGTGTTTTGGTCCTAATTTGCTCTATGATAAGAGTAACTTTCAGTTCTAGTCCTGCCTGCTCCCTATTTAACTCTTTTGTCTTAGACGCTGCTGTCCAAAAATACAAGGAGTGCCCTAATGGGAGCTAAATGTGCAGCACATCTAGTGGTGTATTGCTACATTTTGTGGGTGCAGATATTCATTATGAGTGCCCTCACAGCCACCCTAAGAAGAAAATGTAAGCAGCTCCACTGATCTAGATCAAGAAACTAATTTTAGCAGTTCCAATACCTACCAGAAGGAACTCTTTTAAAAAACAGATCTCAATTGCCCATTCAAGATCAAGCCTCCTACAAATTTGTTGCATTGCACCAGTGACATCTCACAACACAGTGGCTGGTAAATCCTCCCCCAGTTTCTTTGAGAACTGTGGCTAAAAGAAGGGGGTAGTGGCAGACGGATGGCTCAGTTCAAAAGGCTGGCATCTTAGCCCAGTGAGCCCTGGCTTTGCTGCAAGATTGAGCCCCTTTTTTCAATCCCCGTGATCTATACAACAAACCACTATGTGACCTTGCCAAAATGCTGTTGTGCATTCATTTATCGTTATTATAGTTCCTTCCATTTTTTTTCAAATGCCCTTTTCCTGAAGGCAGCATTGCTACCCTATTTGGATGTCAACTCCTGCCCCAGAGAAGTCTTTGTTATACAGCATTTCCTTTCTCCAAAGCAAGCTGTGCAGGTCTTCTATGATATCATCTGTGATTTCTTTCACGTGTTGATTGGCTGACACAGAGGTTATTTATAGCAAATGTCTCTGAGTATGTGTGGATAAGGGATTTGAAACTCATATGTGCAGGGATGATTGAAGCTTCTCTGTTCCTTTGTTCTTCCTGCCTCTACCATAGAACCTTGCATGTCTGAGGGTGCTGTGATAACCTTACTCTGTGGAATGATGGCTCGTCCCTGAGCAAGCATGGGAGACTAACGGGACTTGCATTCCATGGTTACTTCAGATAGAAGACTCCTAGCCCTAGTATCAAAGGGCACTATGCAGTTATTCCATTTTCACTTCTTTAAGAGGGAAAGTGGTGGGAAAATATGTTACAAACAGAAGGCAGTGATGTTTGGACCTGTCTCTAAAATTCTCTGAATGAGGTGTGGTAAGTGCACAGTAAAAGCCACATCTGAATGGACCTGCGTTTTTCTGAACCTAGCTGCTGCAGTGAGCCAGGGAGAGTTTGGTGATGCTTCTGTTTTTGACAAGTGGGAGTCAGCATTGCGGGCAAACAAGTCGCTGTTGATATACGGCTAAATTCTGTTTGGCCTGGTGAGTTGTTTCCTTCCCACCTTGGCAGCTCTAGGTACAGAAGACAGCGGTCACTACAGGGATTACTGCTGGCATAACCTACTCATTTTTTGTGTGTTGTCTATTATGTAATGATATTCTGGCTTTTATACTGTGAAACAATTTTATCACTTTTGTAAATGTTTTTTTAAAAAAACCATATACTTCAATGGAGGGGTGTATGCCTAAGTGATTGATTGATTGGTTTATTTAGGAAGAAACACCTTCAATATAATAAACCAAATCAGTCAAAAATGGAAATAAACACATTTTTCACAGTAGGTTTAAAATGTGCCATCCGCAATACCAGCAACTACCTATTCTGGATGCACTGAGAAGAGCAGCATTAAGCAAAGATTAAGACTTTGTAGGACTATCTGCGAAGGCTAAGTGAGGAGCCTAGCAAAATACCATTCCTTAGCTAGCAATGCAATGCCATTTCCCATCTAGAAGTCAGGAAAGCTTGCATTACATACTATGCCACTAGTGGTTTAAAGTGCAATCTTACATACACTCAAAATTAAGCCCCACTGCATTCAGTGGACTTATTCATAGGCAACTGTGAATACAGGATTACACAGTTTGAATAGGAGATGGAAGGAACATTCCCATTCGCATTGCAAAGTACAGACACATTTTCATTCACCTAACGCAAAGGATAAGAGATCTATATTATGCAATTCAATACTGGATATGCATGTAGATTCCTCTTGCTGGACGAGTGCCATCAAAACAAACTGATTTTTTTAATTAAACAAACTGATTGTCTGTCAAAGAATTCTAAAATGATTGGAGCCGTTAAATGTTATTTATAGTAAGAAAAAGGTCACCAGTTTAATCATATACATTAAGCAGGCGAGCAATTTTGTAAACATCGAAAAGCGGCAGCAACCAAGTTACAAACATCTTAAAAGAAAAAAAGAATCAAGACTGTTGAAGGATTTCCCTCCCCCCCTTCCTTTTTCCCTCCAAAAATTTTGGAAATGATGTTTTAAAATACTACAAACACCAAACAAGCTTCTATCATCCCCTAACAATCTTTTCTCACAAAAACAGAGCGAGTTCCAGATTCTTAACACAGGATTTTATAACAATGTGTACTTCAGCATGTTTTGTGTTAAGCCACTTGGAGTTCAACCTTGGCTTAAATCCCATTAGCAAAGGGAATGTTTGTATCTTGATTCAATGCTTCTTTGACTTCTGAAGGCAACGTGTCAAAGAGGTGATCTTCCACAATGAGTCCACTTTTCCTGAGAAGCCGACACAGAGCCAGTGTAGGTGGGAGACGGTCTAAACAGTTCCCCTTCAGCTCCAGGTGAGTCAGCTGCAACAGTTGGCCAATTTTTTCCGGAATCGAGGTGATACAGTTTTGTCCCAAACTTAAAGTTCTCAACTTGGTGCATTTAAACAGCTGTTTTGGTAAAATATCCACTTTATTTCCTGTGATATGCAAATGCTGCAGATTCTGGAGCAAGCCTATTTCCACTGGAATCACTGCAATGGAGTTGTAACTTACATCCAAGCATCTGAGTTTCTGTAAACTGAACACTGCAGCTGGTAAGGATTCTAGTTTATTGTTGGAGAGGTAAAGGGACTCCAAGTTTTTCACGTGGCTAATGGAAGGAGGAATGCTGACTATTTTGTTGTGCCACAATTTCAGACAAGTCAGTCTTTTTAAGTGCTGAAAGCTTATGACTTCTTCAATTGTGCGTATGCTATTTGACTTTAAATCTAATTCCTGCAAGTTACTGAGACTAAAAATAGCATGGGGAATCCGCTCCAGTTCACAGTTCTGTAATTCTAGCTCTGCTACATTCATCATTTTCTTAAGGCTATTCAATACAAAGAGCTTGGTGCCATCGTTATGAATTACAAGCTTGGTTAGATGTGGTGCCACATCTGTGATATTTGAGGGAATTTTGGTCAAATTGCTTTTCACATAGAGAATTTTAAGGTGCCTTAATTCTCTGAGTGATTCGAGTCCTATCATTTTATTATTTTCAGAGTTCAAGTTCCCTATCAGGTACAACTCACGGAGATTTTTAAGCAAGTACACCCAAGCTGGGATTTCTGCCACATCAGTGAACTTTACATGCAGGCACCTCAGGTGGTCACGGAGAAAGCTAAAGGCTGTTTGTTCCACCTTTGCAGGGCAATGGTAGAGATGGAGCTCTTGAAGGTTGGTCATCTGGGAGATCTTAGCTGGGATTTTTGCTTCAGGGATCAGCTCAAGCTTCAGGATGTCCAAGTCCGTCAGATCAAACACTGCATCTGGAACCCCCGATAGCATGAACAGATGCAGCTCCTGCTTATCTTGGGTGTTTCGGGAAACATGCTGCCTCAACTTTTCAAAGGTCCACTCATGATTCAAGCTGATTTCTCTTAGTTTATTTTCACTCACCTCTGACAAAAAAACACCAAACCGCTTGGAGTACAGCTGATCATACTGGTCAACCATGTGCAAAAGAAACGCAAAATCATTTTTAACATCTGGAATATCACTGAAGCTACTCTCTTCTCTTACTTTTTCAAAGGAATACTCCTTCAAAGGTAACCGAAATAACCAGAAAAGCGTGTACAGACAGACAAAACCATAGACACAAATGAGAGAGATGTAACTAATGAGCAATTTTTTAAGCATATAAGCCATATTGTGTGTGCATTCAAACTGCTGATAGCCAGTTAGATGCTCTACTTTGGGCATGCAACTGTGCTCGAAACTGATTTCATTGACAAAATTTGCTGTGTAGCAGAGAATAAATATGAATTTCACAGTTTTGATGACAGTCTGGACAACATAAAGCTTATAAATTAAATCACTGTCCTCCACGTGGGCCCGAAATTTCCGCACTTTCTCAAAGAGGGCTTTGGCTTGCTCTCCGTCTTTTTTGTCCAAAATGGTCATGCTAGGGACCTCAATGACTGGCTTTTCAGCTGAAAACTTGAAACCAGTTTTGCTTATCATGGGGGTACTGGCATTTGGACTTCCTTCATCACTACTTGTAGACACGTGCTTTGGCAAAGACTGGGCCCCAGTCAGCCTCTGCTTATTCTCCTCAGAATCCTCACACGCTGTTTCAGACAATGCTTTTGTAGTCCAAGGGGATTCAAAGCACTTCCCTAAGATAGAGACAAAATGCTCAATCTTTGAGCATGTTTTGGGGTATTTAAACCAAAAATTGCTGCTGACCATTAAAATAATAGTATGTATCAGAGCTAAGTAAGGAAAGTACTTTGAATACCAAGGAAGAGCCAAGTGGTAACACATCTGGTTAATAAAAACATATTGCTGATAATCCAAGTTGGTTTTTCGACCCAAAGGATCTTTCTCCTCTTTCTTTGCTTCCTGATTTGGGACAGTGGAATGCAATGGTGGAAAAGTAGTTCGGCTCAGAGGTATGTCGGGCATAACAACTGAAGCCTTCTCAAAAGAAACAGTTTTTGCTCCTTGTGTTTCTTTGTCTTGAACAACTGTGGTTTCGGATTCTGGGATGTTCATTGCTTTGGTACTTCCTAAAGAGGTGGGTTGTACTTTTACACTGACAGCAGACTGCAACACAGGCAAACAGACCACCTGATCTTTGGTCAGCTGCATGGTTCCAGCAAAAATGGCGACCATAAGCATAACCACTGCCAGATAATCCATAAATACATCCCACCATGGTTTGAGAATACGGTATGTCGGCTGGATGTCATTAAGAGATGCAACTTCTGCGAGGGTAAACATTCCTGTTAACAAAAAAAAGGAACAATCATTTGTTGTTGGCAGGCAGAATTTAAATGTAAACTTTTAACTAATAGCAAAAGTTGTCCCCTTCTTTTCTTTCAGAAAGCCAGTGACCATGGGTTTAACCCCTTTACTTCCCAGAGCGAGGAGCAAGTCCAGGTCAATAGCTCAAGAGCTGTGAATGTTGCTTGGCTTATAAAACACACCAAAAGAGGCATAAACAATGATTCTGGACAAGTTTATTATTAAAGGAACTTAGAATGTTTGTAAATGGTCAACCTATAACACTACTGTATCACGCCCATAACAACAGGGATGAGCAACATGCAGTCCTCCACATGTTACTGAACTGCAAACTCCCATCATCAATAACTACTGACTATACTAGTTAGGCTGATGGAGGTTACAGATTAAATGTCTTGAAAGTCACTCATCTGCTTCACCTCCTCTAAAGTGAAGGCTTGAATTTGAAGGTAACACTGCAACATAACCAAATGGCATTGACTGATTTACCATGGAAGCCATGGGAAACAGGACAGTTTGACATATGAATGGTGTGGCCATGTCTTTATCGAAAAACAGGAATTAAATTGCCATAACAATAAATGTTGTCTGGAACATCATAAAGCAAAATGGAGGAAAGGGGAAAGAACAATGGAAGTAATTGATTTTGATGAGAGAGTTAAACACATCTTCAGTCTATTCCATTGAAATTAAAGGGACTGAAAATGCATTACAGTAGGCCCACATATAACACAAGGGATTCATTCCGGGACCCAGAGTGTAATGTGATTTTCATATATAATGTGGGACCCTTTGGCACCAACATGACAGCATGGTAGTTGCATATGCCAAGGCTGCTCTCCTGTCAGCAGGCAGAAACATGGTTTCTGTGTGTTTCCCCCACACTATTGTGTCCCTACTGAAAGGAACACAGCAGCAGGGCAAGTGTGCAAGTGGAAAATGCTCTTTTGTTTGCAAATGAAACTTCAGCATATGTACCCTCTGCTGCCACGTCCCTCTTGCAAGAGACACAGCAGCATGGCTTATGTGTGCACAGTAACTGCTCTCTCATTTGCAAACAAGACAGCAGGATCGGCATCCCCCACTTGCTGGTAAACCTTACTACATATAATTGAAACTGCATTAAACAAACTTGCATTACACATGGATGACTTGTACTTTGTTCAAATCACACATGAAAGATTTGGCATACTGTCCACAGACAACCCAGTTTTAAACATGTCAGCTTACCAGTGTGTTTCACTGAGTTTAAGAACGGGTTCCTTACCTGTAACTGTAATTCTTCGAGTAGTATTCTGTGAACTGACAGAGTTTACCATGCCTATGCATTGCAACATTTGGAACCTTCTGAAGATGTTATGCAAGTGTTTGGGGAGTAGCTCCTCCTCCCCCAGGCTATGTGACCAGCACAATTCCCACCCAAAGCCTCAGGTCCTTTATGTCCACCACAACACATGACTGAGGGGGTTACGGTTTTACAGTGAGCACCAGACCTGATATTATGGCCTCCTCCTAGGCACAAAAGGCAACGTGAATGCCTGTTGATGACTGGAATCTTAGTTCCACAAGACATGCACTTTGCACTTTTAAAAGATCCTGAAGGCACAGTGGTAAAGATAAGGCCATTAGGGAGAAAAAGTCACCAAGAAATAGTCTGAGGTTGAGGGGAAAAACTGAGCCTTTTAGAGAGAGTGAAAGGGGGAGAGAGGGAGAAGGAAAGGGAGAGGGAAAGAGAGAGAGAATAACCAAGAAATAGTCCAAAATCAAGTTAATAGCCAAGAAAAAGCCAAAAAACAGATCTAAATTCAAGACTGAAAGTACTAAGAGTGGTACAGCCTACCAACACTTCCTTTGATGCTGCTTCTGTGGAGGACAAAAAGGAACAGAGAGTTTGAATGGGAATTGGGCTGGTCTCGTGGATCAGGGGAGGAAGAGTGACCAAACACTTACGTAACAGCTCTATGAGGTTCCAAAGGATGTACTAAGCAGGCACAGTAAAGCCATCAGTGCGAGTCACAGAGATCACAAAGAAGAACAGAACTTACTCCCAAGTGAGGAAGAATAAGACTACAACCTTGAGCTCTTCTAAGTCTATAAACTACTCAAATATGGTGGCATAAACGTTTAGGACAAGAAAAAGTTGTCCAGAAAGTCACAATTTCATACACTAAATTACTTGGCAGTAACACTGCTGTTGGTCAGAGTAATCATCCTCATAGCAAAGTTACTAAAAATGGCTCTGTATGTTAGCCCAACTATACCAGAAAGGTCTTTAAAAACTGTACAGAAAAAGGAGGAAGCACCATGCAGTTTAGATTTTATTTATAAAACCGAAAAAAAAACCGTGTTCACAAACTGGATGGAAAAATAATGATTCCTGATCTTCTTGATAAAAAAGAGAAAGAAGGGGAAGAATGAATCTAGAAGCACTTTGAAAATGATTTATTTTAGCAGGAGCTTTTGTGGATTAAAACGAACTAGTTGTTGCTGGATTCTTTCCCCTGCCCACACACTTTTTGTTGTGACAGACTAACACAGCTATCTCTTTGAAATCTGTTGAGAAAATGTATGCATATGGTATATATATTGTATGTACACCATATGGCAGTGTTACTTAAAGTGGTTGTCCCTGGACTGCCACCAGCTCATTAAGCCATTGGCTTCTAGTCCCTGGCAGTTTTCCAGGAAAGAAAGAACGAACCGTAGCCAACGGGCACAAATATGATGCTGGTCCCTGGGACAATGGGAAAAATTAATAATTGCTGGTCCCTCACACCTGCACTGCAATATGGTATATGGTTAGATGTTGTCAGAGATGGCATCATTATTAAAATGCTATTTTAACATCTTTCTCATCAGACATCAGTCAAAATTTGGTATTTGTAATTTTCTCCCCACAAAAAGCAGCCCATAAAAAACCCTGCAGGGATCCTGTCTGCTGGCTTCACTTCTCTTGTCCTGCTAGAGACAGCTAAGCACACAACCAGTGTGCAGTGTATAAGCAAGCACACTCATCAGCATGTTTTCTTTCTCACTGCTTAACGGCAACTGCTGCGTGCCAAATTGATCAAGTCCTTGTTGTTCGATGTGCCACCCACCCTCAGCGAAGGCAGGCTTCCTGTCACAGCCACTGTATAATTTGGCACTGCAGAGATCTAATCTTTTGTTTACAATAACCTAGCTACATACATTTGTATTTTAACTCATCTGTACTCGTCTTGCAGATTCAACCAAAATGAGACAATGAGTCTAAAGCCAACATCCTTTCCACCTCCCAGCCCGATTCTTACAAACAGATCTAGCTTCTGCTTTTCAGAATAGTAATAACCATGAGCCAGCATTCTCTAAACTACATACATGCTGACTTGCTACCAACAGCTGATTAACTAAGAGCAATCAATTGCTGCCTGGACTGGTAAGAACTAGTTCAGAGGAATGAAAGGGAGGGAGGGAGAGGAAGAAACAACTATCAAGTGACCTGCAGGAGTGGGGTGGGGGAAAATATGCCTAGTTGCCTTAACAACCATCAGTTTTATTTCTGCAGTCCCACTGAGCTCAGTGGGACTTACTTCTGAGCAAACATGCAGAGGAGTGAAATGTTATAAGGGTAAAAAAAAAATTTCCAGTTCTGGCAGCCAGAAAGAGAAACCTTCAGGAGAAGGCTCACAATCAGATTTTAACCACATCCAGTTTACTTGCATAAATTACTTTTAATCCAAATATGCAGTTTTGATAGTATTTGTCACACACCTCCTCTTCATGGAATTAATGGTCAAGACTAAACAGGGCACTGAGACCAAGGCAACCAAGGCAAGGCAAAGACTGCCAAGGCAAAGGGCTGGGTTACCAGCTAACCATAAGCAACTGTATAGGCCGCTTTTGGGGATTCTTTTCCTGTCTCTAATACCAGATAGCAGAGAGAAAATCCTCCCTCAATCTGTGTTGGTTTTTGCTTTTATAACACATTCCATTTGCAAATAAATACAGTCATCCCTCCACATGTGCTAGGGTTAGGGGCATAGGACCCTTGTGAAAGTGGGAAAACCATGAATAACCCTTGGCCCTCCCAAACCATATTTAACACACAAAGAAGTATGATCACCATCTTCAATCCACCGTGGATTCCTCTGAGGCACCAGGGTTCTTTCACAAGGCAGAAGTGGGTGGCTGGTGGGGCTTACTGTATGCCACGATTTTTAATACACAAGCCTTGCAGTTTCTCAGTCTCACAAGGCTTGCAGACCTCATTAAAAATGGCATAGGGAGGCAGTGGAGGTGACAGTAAATTACTCCATGAATAATCTAATCTGCAAAAGTGAAACCTGCAAATGTGGAGGGCTGATTCTACTAGGTGAGAAGAGATGGCTTGGGACAGCTAGAGACGTGATCCCAGGTGAGAACAGAGTCTGCCTTCCTCACCATCACAAACTAATCTGCTTATGAGCCTGTCCACCTGCACCACCTCTCCTGCCTAGGAACCAGGGATGCTCCACAACCATTGGAGCAACAAGGGGACTGAGCCTCAGACAGATAGATAAGAATGATGCTGAGAAAGACCTGGGCTGCCACTGCTGGCAGATCCAACCAGAGTTGAGAGCACCTCCATGTCCCTGAGTCACTTTGTTTTGTACATGCTTTGTTATAGTCAGCGTGACCTGCTTTGTGTGTGACTAGAATCCTCCATCTTCTTTTGGGACAAAATGTTTTGCACAACAATCCTCATAAGCTCCAGCCAGCATGGCCAATAGTTAGGGACTATGTGTGGTTGTAGTTTGAAAAGAATTAAAGGGCATCAGGTTCCCTACCACCAGACTAGAGGCGCTTAGGGCCATACCATTATACACTATGGCAGTGGAGGAGGGGGTGAAGGCTGTGACAGCATCAATCCATGAAGTCTTTCTGGAATTCAACTTGCAGGGCTTTTTTTTTTTTACTCGAAATAAAGAAGACATGTTAAATGCATTCTCACATTTATCACATTGTTTAGTTTGATCCTCAAGTGCCTCTGTAAATGTGTGCTTTCTAGGCAGTCTTCTAAGTGTCTTAGAAATATACTTTACATATGTGAATGTGAAAGACAGAGAAGTGGATGTGATGATGCGTAGCCTGAAGCTAGCTCACCAGCTCAAATGATCAGCTCTGCACACCATTTTAATGCCTTCTCTGTACAGTATGCATTTTAGGCTCAAACTAGACGTTAAACAGAATTAGTGTTCCCTACAATTAACTAGTTTTCTGTCCCATTCTTCCTCACATGCTTCAACAAACAGGCTTGCAAATCAATGCTGCATTTACCTTACAATGATCAATCACATGACAAAGCACTTTAAATGAAATATATGTGATCAGGGAAAAAAAATCACATGCAGTGACAAACAGATGTCTTTCACTATTTCGGGAAAAAAGTGATATCCACAAGTTCAATCCTTAGCCTGGGTTTAGAACAGTACTCTGACTGAGATCACAGATAATTTGGTGCTTTCTGGTGGTGCTTAACTTTTAAAGTCAGAAAAGAATGAGACAGATGGGACAGTGGCTCCAGTATCATAGGTACTGTACCATAGTGAAACTGGTCTGAACTTGAGAAAATCAGTTCAAAGTGCTGAACCTTTCCCCAAAATGGGTTCAAGTATTTTAGACAGAACTTTTAAACTTCAGACTAAAATCCAGATTGCATTTGCATCCCCACTGACATCAGAGCCACCCACCTGCCCTTCACCTGAAAGACACACTGTACTTTTTGAGGGCTTCACATTTTTCTTACCTGGCTCCAGCCAGCTACCAGAATTTTGTCTCTTCAGAAGAACCAGCCATTAATTGCTTGACTGTAAATCCTATACAGACCATTACCAGTCACTGAGCCACTTTTACAAGTTTTTCTCTACAGCCCTCTAACCCTAAGAATTAGAAACTTTTTCATAAGTTCAAAGTTCCTTGGGGCATCTGATTCACATGGGAATCTTATAGATGACTGATAGACACATACTTTTAACTTCATTGCTTTAGGCTTCGCAGTACTAAAAGGAGTCCTTTTGGCTACTTAAATATTTATGCGGTCAATGAAATATGTAATCACATTTATATAAGCACCAGTTTCCAGCACAACGTGGAGTCTCCCCCGCCTCCCAGCTCTGCCACTGGTTCATTATACAACTAAGAGAAATGAGTGACATCAAATGCAATATAATTTCTGGAGGAGGGAATCCTTCACAAAGCTCTTTGGAGAGTGCTCTGAATGTAGGACAAAGGCTCAGTAGACTTAACAGCTCCCTTTAATCCTCTTATCCCAGGTTCCACCAAGAGCAACATAAGAGCTTTACTTACAAACATGAAGGACCAGTGCTCAATACTGACCAATACTCCCATCCCTAACGGCACCTGCTAGATGCTCCCAGAAACTCACAAGCCAGGTACAATGGAGATAAGACACCTCTATTTTGGGCTAACACCTGATAATCAAGAAACAGAAGCTCAACCTTTAGCTCTAATAGAGAGCAACCACTGCTCAACCTATCTTCTATAACTTTGCTTAATTGCCATCCATGTTGAGGGAGTAAATGATGTGGAGAGGTACACTCCCTGTTGTTTGCACAAATATCCTCAAGTAATGGGGAAGCACACCTGAACTGCTGGGTCAGTCCCTGACAACTTGCAGTTTCCTTTCACCCTGCGTTTGGTAAGGAAAGCTCTAAATCCAACAGCTCACAGAGGAAAAGGTCTAAATCCAACAGTTTGTTGCAGTTAGAACTACTGAATCAACAGCCGACTGGTAAGTCAATGCTTATTGTTCAACAGGTCCACTGCAGTTGGTAATAGTAGTAGCTATGTGTGGGTTTTCCTCTTGCAGATACCCATGCCTAAGCCAGGGGAAAGTACACATCAAAATGGAAGGCCCACAAGATGACCCTCCCGCCCTTTTAACTTTGTGGACTTCCTTCACATGTATAATATACAAGGAAAGTGTGCATGTATGTAAAGAGGAGAGAAAACCAAGACAGAGAATCAATACTGAGATGCTATTACTTCATGTGCCAGAAATCTATCTTTTTTCCCAATGCTACTCCCCTAGCAAATTGTTTTTTCCCCCATAAACAATTCAGATTTATCTAATTCAGATTCCATAATACAGTTTAACCAATAAGCTTATTAACCAATGAACTTATTCTCACTTTATTCCCATCTGCCATGAAGTTGCTCAGATACATAACCTTGCAGTTTACCATGCCTGCTCAAAATTTCAGCACACTAACTAATTTGGTCTCATTTCCTACCTTGCTATTTATCTCTCATTTCACATGGTTCGTGAAATGAGGCCTCATTTGGAATACTGTGTCCAGTTCTGGGCACCTCAATTCAAGAAGGATGTTGACAAGCTGGAACATGTCCAGAGGAGGGCGACCAAAATGGTGAAGGGTCTGGAAGCCATGCCCTATGAAGAATGCCTTAGGGAGCTGGGTATGTTCAGCCTGCAGAAGAGAAGGTTAAGAGGGGACATGATAGCCATGTTTAAATATTTGAAGGGATGTCATGTTGAGGAGGGGGCAGGCTTGTTCTCTACCGCTCCAGAGACTAGGACAAGGAGCAATGGATTCAAGCTGCAGGAAAGGAGATTCCACTTGAACCTCAGGAAGAACTTCCTGACGGTCAGAGCTGTCTGGCAGTGGAATATGCTGCCTCAGAGTGTGGTGGAGTCTCCTTCTTCGGAGGTTTTTAAGCAGAGGCTGGATGGCCATCTGTTGGGAATGCTTTGATGGGTGTTCCTGCACAGCAGGGGGTTGGGCTCAATGGCCCCTGGTGTCTCTTCCAACTCTATGATTCTATGATTCTATAAACAGCACCAGTCCCAGTACTCATCCTTCAAAGATTCCAATAACTACTTCCTTCTGTTGTGAAACATTGCCCCACTTTCCCTGTCATCTGCCTCTTGTCTGATCAACAGCTAGTTGTCCCATGATGGCTATGTTTGTGCAGTGACAGAACTTATCAAGAGCTTCTTGATGAATCTAAACACATACCATATAATGAATCCTTCTTGCCTGTGGAACATGTTTGTTGCTAATCGTGAGCTAAAGGTTACTGAAGGAAACTCATCTTGGAAGCGATGGCAAAACTTTTTTTTTTTTAGCAAAGCTTGTTCTTCTATAGGTTGAATTACCAAACTCTTAGAAAAGCCTTTCATTAATTTACTTGCTCTTCAGTTTCTTTCTTGGTTTTCTGTAGAGCTATATTTCATTTGCCACAGTTTATGATTTGCTACTCTTAGAAATCAACATCTTCTTTGTTTCTTGATAAAAGGCTGCCATGATGTTTAAACATGTTTGTAATCTTTCTGAATTTCCATGCTTTTTCTAATCTACAGAACATGGCCTTGTACAACCCCCATACACTTCTTTTAACAGTGGTTAAAATGTTAATGTTAAATGTCAAAATGTTAAACACATGTTATCGCTCCCTTTTGGAGAAACTTCCAATTTCACAACGACAGTGCCCTTGGAAATGCACAACATTCTGTGACAATATGATGTAAACAAATCAGAATGTGAACAGATGCTGTCAAGACCATAAGGTTGGAAACTGAGATGATGAAAAAATATATCTCCTTTATAAAAGCCTCAGCTGATGTATGAGGATTTTTCTGATCTCAATTTAAACGGAACACGTATGTCATAAGTCACATTTTGACAAGCTGTAAATTAGTTTTCTAAGAAGCTTTTTCCTCCGTAGGCCTTTCTTTCCCTTGATTTAATTGAACCTATAATCATATTGGTACATTTTGTATACCACAAATTTAGAAGGTGTTAGATTTTAAAAGTTGTTAGGTTACCTTTGCAAAACAAAAACGCACTGTTTTGTGATTGGCAGTGCTAAATGCTTACGCAGCTGGTCTGAGCTGGTATATTAAATTTTGTATTCTGTTAATAACCTGTGCAAGCTGGAAACCTTTTTTTTTTAAATTTCATAACTCCTTCTGCAGCTCTTGGCAGGGGATGTACATATGACTGAGAGTTACCATCTTCCCACTTGTGAAAACATAATAAACAGTATTATGGGCAAAAGCCAATATTAAATTAAAGCTTGGGTCAGTAATTTTCATGTTTTCAACAAAACACTTAGCTTCAAAAACTCTCAGTATTTTTTTTTTCAGATCTAGAGGACATTATGGCCTTTCAGCAAAAAATATTGGTATTTGAGTTCTTTAAGCTTTATTGTACTTTGTTTCATACAATGAACTTTTTGGCTATTCTTGGGCTTTTTGCTCACCTTTTCAACTTTTCTCAGGGCATGTCCACACTGCAGACTTAAGCAGGAAGAATAATAAGCATATTATTTCTTGAGAACTTTGGTAACCGGAGTTCTGAGGAGGAGGGGGAATATATGAGAAATAGCAGAATTTTCAGCACCTCACCAAACTACAATTCATAGGATATTTTTAAACTCCCTATCCTTCTTCCAGGAACATCAGAGTAGCATGAATGAGTCTCTCTTGCTTTTTGGACAAATGGCAATCTTGCAAAGTAAGTTAGATTGTGACTGCCCAAGGTAAATACCAATGAACTTCATGAGGAAGTAGGAATCTGAACCTGGGACTCTCTGTTTCTAGCCAAGAGTGGTTCTGAACTGAATTCACACTCTCTCTAAGCTGACATATACTTGTTTAAGATTTCTACCTCCTGAAGTGCAGTTCTTATTTCATAGAATCATAGAATTGTACAACTGGAAGAGACCACAAGGCCCACCCAATCCAACCTACTGCCATGTAGGATACACAAACTGCTCCTGACAGATAACCATCCATCCTCTGTTTAAAAGCTTCCAAAAAAAGGAGACTCCACCATACTCTGAGACAGTGTGTTCCACTGTCGAACAGTAATTAGCATCAGGAAGTTCTTCCTAATGTTTAGATAGAACCTCTTCTCCTATACTCTGAAGCCATTGCTCAGTTCTTCCTAATGTTTAGATAGAACCTCTTTTCCTATACTTTGAAGCCATAGTCTCTGGAGCAGGAGAAAACAAGCTTGCTCCATCTTCCATATAACAACCTTTCAAATATTTAAAAACGGCTATCATGTCACCTCTTAATCTTCTCTTTTCCAGGCTAAATGTACCCAGCTCCCTAATCCACTCTTCATGGGGCCTGGTTTGCAGGCCTTTTACCATTTGGGTCACCCTCCTCTGGATATGTTCCACCTAGTCAATATCCTTCTTGAACTGTGGTGCCCAGAACTGGACACAGTATTCTAGGTGAGAGTCCAAGACGTGTTTTGGACATTAATTTATTACAGCCAGTCCTTGCTCACTCACTTGGCAGGGGGAGGGAATGGAATGAAGAAGCTGGAGGAGGGAGGGAAACTAAGGGAAAGGGAAGGAGTGGCAGAAAAGAGGAGGCTCTTCCCTATTTATTGTTTCACAGCCTGCTCCAGATTTCCAGCACTAACTCTGCAGTCAGGAAAGGACGATCCTCATTTCCTTCCTCCCCACAACTTCATAAGCACACATGCTGGGGAAAAAGAAGGAAGCCCAAACATGCCTGAATGGGTAAGCTGTATTCATCATCCTTCGCCTCCTTCTTTCCCCCACTATCACCCACCACTTACAAAGATTCCCTTCTTCCATGACACAATGCAGACCATGCAATCACAACCACACTCAGGGGCCCAACATCTGTGTGTCAAGCCCCGAATGGAATGGGAAGCGGCGGAGGAAGCAGGAGATAGATGAGAAAGGCAGGGATCCCTTTTTGGAAAGTTTTTTGTTACACCCTCCCTCTATCCAGGGAGCAGAATTATTGAGTTTCATGTGCCCAAGTCCCTTTTCAGACAGTCCTTCATGATCTCTCACTTCTACGGAGTAGAGTTAATGATTTCCATGTGCATGTGTCCCTTTCTGGACAGTGCTTGTGACCTTCCATTTCTGGGAATTGTGTTGAGCTAGGTACTGAATTTATTTAAAAATTTTAAAATAAAACTGTTCTAATTTGAACGATGCTATTTCCTTATAAAATGTTAAAATATGGATATACATAACTGTGTGAGTGAAAACACACAAACTAAACAAACAAAGTATTTTTATTCATATACTACATCAAGTGGAGGGAGTGGCAACATCCAGATGCTGATGCAACGGGGGTCACAGGGGCAAATGTTTGAAGACTACTGCAGTAGCTGAAACCTTTCTAGATACGTTGTTTTATAGCAATAGCAATAGAATGTGTATTTCTATATCACTTATCAGCTAAGTGCTCTCTAAGCCGTTTACAATGTGTAAGCTAATTGCCCCCAACAAGTTGGGTATTCATTTTACCGACCTGCGGAGGGATGGAAGGCTGAGTCAACCTGGAGCCTGGCAGGACTGAATTCACAACCTTGTGGCTGTATTAAAAGCTGTACTGTAAAACCGTTTTAATGTTTTCAGGGTTCACTGTGTCCCACTGGCTGGCAATAGCTTTCTTGTCTAAAAAGCCATTCTCAGCATTTGTGAAGATTCCAGCCTGTCTCATTTCCATCAGCTTATCTGCAAGAAAGATTTTTGTGGCAACTTAGAGACTAACAAATTTATGATGGAACAAATTCTTACGGATTTCAGCCTGCTTCATCACATGAAGAACAGGCATGTGCATACAGACAGTTCCATTCAGACAATTCAGAAAACATCTAAGTTTGCTGTGGATCAACTGTGATATTATTTTAAAAGGGGAAGGGTAACACTTTTTACTTGTTCACTGATGAATATGAAAGGATAATTCTCCATTCTGAGGGGACCAAGCCTAGCGGATTTCAGATGAATAGGCACTGGGAGCTCTAAGCAAGAGCAATGTTTACAGTTTTATCCAAATGACAGATTTATCCCTTGAGGCCCTTTATGGGTAACTGTTAGCACAGAGATGGAGGTAGACAATTGCAACATTTCAGAAGGCAGGTTTAGTAGAGTTTTGTTGTTATTTTAAGGTGGTGGAACAGGAACAAAGGTCTCTCATTTAATTGGTCTCTGTGCACTTTTGAATGTGTGTGACAATTTTATGAAAATGGCACACATCACAGAAGTATAATTAAGGAAGAAACTGCAAAAATTTCAGGACAGATAGGCAGTTATAACAAATAAAGTTATAACAAATAAATATAACAAATAAATTTTTTATATCAAACAAATAAAACAGCTGAAAACTTCTTTTGTGTTCTTCTTAGTTGGCACCACAGTCACAGAAAGTCCAAAAAGACAAGGATAGATGACCAATGTGGAATGTACAAGGACAGAAGGAAACAAACATGAATATCCAGGACTTTTCAAGCAAGCACCCAAGGCTACCCCACTAGGTCCCAATGACTCCACAAAAATTCTTTTAACATACCTACTGTTGGCAAAGCAGGATTTAGAGGAAGGAGGTATGAATACTGGAGGAAGAAACATCAACAGTTTAAGATATGCAGATGACACGATGCTAGCAGCAGAAAACAGCAAAGACTGGGAACAACTACTGAAGAAAGTTACGGGAGAAAGTGCAAAGGTAGGTACCTTCTCTACTCTCTCAGTGCTCCTCTGGAGGGAAACAGCAATTCTTTCATGCTTTCACCCAAAGTAGCACCAAGACCCTTACCTTCCAGGCACTGCTTTGGGGTAAAGCGCAAAAGAAATTATTCTTTAGGCCTGCTTCCCATTCATAACCTTCATTTAGGACATTCTAACCTTCATTTAGGATATTCCAGTTTATTCTACCCTCCTGGCACTTGAAGAATCTCAGCATGCTACTCCACAGAGCATTAACAAGCCTCTTTTCCTTTGCTTTGTCTACAGGAAGAATACAGGATAAGGATGAGCAACTGATGAACAACTTTAAACAAGTACTTGAATATTTAAATAAATATTTGAATATTGTATCAAAATGTAAATATTTAAATCTTGAATTAAGTTTTGGGGGTCCCCAGCAACAAATTATATTTGCAAGGGGTCCCCAGTAAAGAAAAGGTTAAGAACCACAGTTCTAAATTGTAAAGATATAGCACTGAATCCATGCCATTGTATTTCCAATTTCTAAATATGAAAGCTAGACAGTGAAAGCTGGACAGTGAAGAAGGCTGAAAGGAAGGAAATCAATCCATTTGAAATGTGGTGCTGATGAAGAGTTATACGGATACTCTGGACTGCTAAAAAGACAAATGAATGGGACCTAGAACAAATCAACCCTGAGCAATCCCTATAAGCCAAGATGACTAAACTGAGGCTGCCGTACTTTGGCCATACCATGGGAAGACTTGACTCACCAGAAAAACCAAGAATGCTTGGTAAGGTAGAAGGCAGTAGGAAAAAAGGAAGAGCGCATTACAGATGATAGACTCAATCAAGGAAGACGCATCCCTGAATCTGCAAGACCTGAGCAGGGTGGCTGAGGATAGGCTAACTTTGAAGTGTCTCATTCATAGAGTCACAGTACTTCCAAATCGACTTGATAGCAGTTAACAACAACAACTGCTGGTAAAGAAAATAAGAACTGAATCAAACATTAAACAAGTCCAGCACTACATAATTTCACCTTCTATACCCCAAAGCACTGAGATAGGAGATCCTTGATAAAACTATATGTAGAAAGCTATGTAGAAAGCTAAGGGAGAAATAGACAAGCTATGTAATTTTCTATGTCCTTCTGAATCTAAATTGATAATACAGCTCTGATTGGTAGCTGATAATGATTTGATATGCTTTGGAGGAGACACTTTTCAATTTGGGCATCTCAGTCTCTCTGAGTAAGTCCAATTTTGTTTGGGCTTAGTCAGCATAGGCTCTGATGAAATAATTGTAACAGGAGTGAATAACTGTGTTAGGAGTATGAGTAGCACCAGATGAAATTTTGTGTTCATACCCACAGCACTGAATATGTGATATCACATCATACAAGGCTATTGCAAGTGCTCAGATTCACTTAGGAAAATACTTTTAAAACTACTGATTCACACAGATTAGTATGAACAATAACATGGAGGAGAGGTCCACTGTTTCTTTGAAACATTCATTCATCCAGTACTGTTCTCCCTCCACATTTGCAGGTTTGACCTTTGCAAATTTCATTATTTGCAAGGTGCCCACTTGCCTCCTCCAATTCTCTCCCTCTCATTCCCTGGCCTCTTGCCCAGGCACACTGTCTTCCTTCTCTGCCCCCAGCAAACACTAGCAAAAGGGAAACGTTCATGCGTATACAAGCCTTTTCCCCTCCATTCTTCTGCTTGTCACCTGTGCACTCCAAAAGAAAGCAGGACACATGTTTGCCTGCCACCTGCATGGGCAGAAAGAAGGCAGGGCATGCGGACAACTGTCAGCTGAATGGAACAGACAGAAGTGTTTGCCCCTCCATTTGCTTGCCTGTTGCCCATGTGGGCAGAAGGAAGCCAGGGTGTGCAGACAACAGGAAGGTGAATAGAGAGGGAGCCCCAGGAGAGAATAGGGGAGGCAGTGTTCACTCAGGTTGGGGGGAGGAGTTATTTGCAATTTTTTGCCTCTTGCAAGGGGTCTGCACCATGAATCCTCACAGAACTTGAGCAGCCACTGTATAGCATATTTCTCTTAAAACTAAGGGCGTTTTCAAAAATTATTCAAGGAAAGAAAGAAAAATGTATTCAGACTAATTTATGCCCACCTTACCCCATTTTAAAAGCCAAACCAGTCTTCTTGTCGTTCCAAGTACTTCAGAAGAACACTCGGGAGGGGAGGCAGGGAGTGAGAGGGAATGAGACAGAGAGAGTGAGACCACAAAAAAATTACTAGTGGACGCAGGCCATAAGCAAAAACCACAGTAGTAGCTGTAATAATAAGCTGGCACTATATTTGGAGCACCAATGAATCATTCGTTATGTAGGTTGATGATAAGGCTGTTTAAAAGGCTTTAGGAAAAGTGCCAAGAAGCAATCTACTATAAAAGCACCTTCACTGTCGGTGAGAGTAGAAAAAGGAGGGTGAAAAAAGGAAGGAAGAAAAAAGAACATGCACTTACCTCTTAAAGGAGGCTTTGAAAAAATCAAACAAAATTATATGCAGATAAAACAATCAGGTCAGAACAAAAATCAGTGGCAATTAACACATCCACTGATAGTATGATAATACTAAGAAACTAAATTAGAGGCCTAGATTAAACTGGTAAGTATAACTATTAGTATATAAACAGTGTTCCCTGCCCAATTAAATCTCCTCTAATTGGATATTAGGGAAGCTCCTGTTAGTACAACCTCAAGAGACCAAGACTTTCCAGGGCAAAGCCTAAGATGACAACTATTAAAATTACTCCATGATGACAAACTGTTGCACTTCTTGTGGAAATAGATTATGCATTATAAATCAATCTTCTGCTCAAGAGCAACTGATCCTTCTGCTGCACAATGTATGTGGCAACTGTTTGTCATGTAGTGTCTGTGAGCGAACTTTTCCCAAACTGACCCAGACTGTTGTAGGGAAGTTTAATTTTCCTTGCAATAGATAACCATTTATTTTGTTACTCACACATACCAGTAACACCAGTTAAGAGAGTATATGGCTCATGGCCTATCTGGCTTGTGGATATGCCATCAAAACCGAGGAGCAACAGAATTCTTCTCTGTTTGTACTCATGTGATTAAAACTCTCCCACACACAAGTGTGTACACTCTGGTATGCATGCTACTTGAAAGGCTGATTACTCCCCTGTACCATCACTAGAGGACAGAGCTGCCTTAAACATAAAACGCCCAATCAGAAATTAGCAAACATGAGCACAGCTAGTGCTTCCATCCACATCAGCAGTCCTATCGTTTTATGGATGTTTTGTCCCATTATATCCATCCGCTTCAAGACTTTGGGCTCCAGTACCACAAATTTCATTTTCTGATAGCAGTTCCAAAAACTCCTGTCACTTTCCCGTTAAGATATAGTCTATGATTTTTCTTGCTCTCATAAATATACAGGCCTCAAATACAGCATCATCTAACTTCCATCTCACAAAAGCTGGCTACAGAACTAAGGGTACAAAGGGAAAGAAATAGGTGGCTATGCTGTCATGGATCCAACATGTAACCTTCAGGAGTTATTTGTTCCCTTGCCGTACTTTCATTATAAACAGTGGCATTTATTTGGTCAATAATCAATTAGAGTACAGGTTCATTTCCTCCTTCATGTCTATTTTACCAGTCTGACTCTCTGGCACTGTTTTCCCAGGCAACACTGTTTGCAGTAGCTGTGTGAACATGCATTTTCTTTGCAGTGTACCACTGATTAGACAGCTGCCCGGACAAATACACAGCATCACATGCACTATCAGAGGATGCTCAGGCACAGGTACCCTTGGTTGACCCATGTGGGTCCCCTCTTTACTCCCAGTGATCAGATCAACAGGCATACCTTTTGATTTTTTAAAAGAAAGTACAGTAGGCCCTCCACATTTGCGAGGGTTAGGGACACAGAACTCTCACGAATGTCAAAAAAGTGCATGCAGCTCTCCTGGCAGGTGCCCTCCCTACAGGCCCCTGCCCACCCTGCTGCCAGCCACCCAGGGCACACCTGTGTGGGCTGCTGTGGAGGAAGCGCAGGGGCAGGCGATCGCCCTCCCTGCAACCTCCTGCCGATGCCCATGACGCACCTGCATAGATGGCAGGTGAGGGCATGCAGTGAACGAGCGTGCTGGCTGCTGCTGACGTGCCCATGCAGGCAATAAGGGAAGAGTGAAGAGAAGTGAAGATCTTTCCCCTTCTCTGCACCTGGGCAAAAAGCCAGGAACTGAGAGGGGGAGAGTTGGGAGGGCAAGCAGGCACCTCACAAATAATCAAATTTGTGGAAGTGAAACACACGAATGTGGAGGGAGAACTGTAAATTTAATCTGTTTGATCCTTTTTTAAAAATTAATTTTATTGTAATTCCATCATATAAAACAACCATTTCTCATTGTACATTTTACCGAATTATTACCGCAGTCTTCCACTCCTCTCTGGATTTCATTAACTGTTATTTCATTGACATATTAACATTATGCATTGCATTACATTTATTAACAGACAAAATAGTTCCTGCTTTTCAACCCAATTTTATGTGTTCCATGATATTTCCCTGATTTTCTCCTTCTAGCTACACCTGCTACCATGAATTAAGAATTGTTTCCTGTCAATACCCAACCCATGTCCAAAACAATTTGCCATTCTTCATTAATGTCATCATCTGATTTTCCTTTTAATCTCTGAGAGACTATATCTGCATTCCGATTTTCAATAAAAGTTGCCCACCATTGCTCTATTGTAGGCATCTGCTCAGTTTTCCATAACCTTGCATATTCAATACGGGCTGTCATAATCATATACAATATTATTCTCCAATATTTCTTTACAGCAATTCCATCTAACACGTGTGTCATATTTAGTAAGTACAGTTCAGGTTTCTTATCAAGTTGAACCCTCAATATTGTACAAATCATATTGTGTATTTCATTCCAATACCTTTAAGCCTTAGGACATGACCACCACATAAGAAATAGTGTACCAACATTCTCCTGACACTTCCAACATTGTCCTGTTCCCGTATTATATATCTTTAATTTTTCTGGTGTCATGTAACATCTATGAAAAAGCTTATAACAGTTCTAGGTTCTGAGCTACAGTAAATGTTTGTGTCCATTGCCAGCTCTGTTCCCAGTACTCTAACTGAATTGGATGTCCGACATTTTGAGCCCACAATATCATTGCTGATTTAACTGTCTCGTCTTCCCTTTCTTGGTGTAAAATCTCTTTATATAAATGTGACAATAAATGAGGTGGGTTTTCCCGCAATAGCTTTAATAATCTTCCTTGTTCTTTTTGTTCTTTTCCATAAGTTTTCACATCCATCTGGAATCTCTCAGTTAACTGTCTGTAAGAGAACCAATTTAACTTTATTCTTTTTGATTCCAATTTTTCTCTTGATTTCATCTTAAATTTGAAAAGATTCAAATTTGTCTTTTTTAATATGTCATCACAACACAGCCACTTATCTGAATCAGTCCATCTTCCAAAGAAAGCTTCTTGAGGAGAGACCCACGTAGGAAGCTGCCTAATGTTCTTATTCTTGTAGTCAATCCATATTTTAAGTAATGATTTTCTTACAAAGTGATGCACAAAATCTTTATCTACTGCAGCTTCCCCATAGAACATATAGGCATGCCAACCCATCCTTAAATCAGCTCCCTCTAATGCCAGCATGCTCATATTTTGAAGATTCATCCAGTCTTTTATCCAAGTGAATGCCGCTGCCTTGAAATATATCTGTAGACCCGGTAAGCCCAACCGTCCTCTTCCTACTAAATCTGTCATGATATTCCATTTTATTCTTGGCTTTTTTTCTTGCCATATAAATTTGGTTAGATCTCTCTTCCATTGTATAAAAGGCTTAGTATTCATGATAACAGGAAGATTTTGGAAAAGGTAATTCATCTTTGGAAGTACGTTCATTTTTATCACTGCCACTCTTCCAATCTGTTTGACCTTTTGATGTCTGTTGTATACTCTTCTTTGAATGAACATTGTTCAGCCTCTTTTCATTCCACGACTCACATTTCAGAATGCAAGCCATGTCTGCTAAGCCAGCGTGAGGTAGTGGGTAGGGCAGCTGGACTAGGATTGGGGAAACCTGCTTCCAAATGAACAGGTTGCTTACTTGCAACTGTGGTTCTTTGAGTGGTCATCTGTACCCTCATACAATGAGATCTTTGTGCAGGTGCAGTAGCTTTTCAGAAAGTTCCAGAGCTGAGCAGCTTAGCGGGAACCCCTCCCCCATCCAGTACTGAACATGCTCAGTCCCGCTAAGCTAACGGTCTCCCCTCAATTTCGAAGTCCGCCAAAGCAAGGACCTGAAGAGGGGAGGCTGGGCAGGTGTGTGTGAGGGCACAGATGACCACTCGAAGAACCACAGTTACAGGTAAGCAACCTCTTCTTCTTCTTCTTCGTAGTCTCTGTGCCTCACACAATGGGAGACTGAATAGTTTACCACTGGACGGTGGGTCAGGTCCTAGAAGATGGAAGAACAAAGTGAGCATCCCGTCAGGCCCTGAGGTCAAGGCAGTAGTGGCGGATGAAGGTCAAAGGCTGAGGCCATGTAACCACAAGACAAAGCTCCTGTAAGTCAACTCCCCTGAGAAGGGCCACTGAAGAAGCCATTGTCCTGGTGGAATGGACACGAAGCAGAGCCGGGGGAGGTTGCCTGGCATGTTCGTAGGCAAGGTGAATTGTCTGGGCAACCCATTTGGAAAAATGTTGAGTGGAGACCTTGTGACCTTTCCGGTGCCCACCGTAGCAAACAAAAAGGTGGGAAGTCTGACTGAAGGTCAAGGTCCACTGCAGGTAAAAGGCGAGGGCATGGCGTATGTCGAGCAAGTGCAGAGAGCGCTCGAGAGGTGAGGCAGGATCAGGACAGAAGGTAGGTAGAATCAAATCCTGATTCAGATGGAAGTCGGAGACGACTTTAGGAAGAAAAGACAAGTCTGGACGTAAGACTACCCTGTCCCAATGAAACACCAGGAACGGCTCATCAGAGCACAGCACAGTCAGTTCTCCTGCCCGTCTGGCTGAAGTGACAGCGACCAAGAATGCTGTCTTCACGGTAAGGAGACGGTCATCACATGTGTCCATCATTTCAAAGGGATGGCGCATGAGCTGAGAAAGGATGAGAGATAGCAACCACAGAGGAAGTGGTGGGGTGATAGGAAGGTAGAGGTGTTGCAGACCTTTAAGGAATTGCTTAACTGTAGCATTCCAGAAAAAGCTGAGGAAGGAGAACCACATGGCTGATAAGCCATGATTGCAGAGAGATAAACTTTCAGGGGGAAAAAGCAAGGCCCTGGTTCCACAGTGTCAAGAGGAAGTGAAGCACTGTTGACAGAGAGGTCAGAGAAGCGGCCTCATCACGGGAGACGGCAAAGGCCACAAACTTCCTCCACTTTTTTTTTGTAGGATTCAAGAGTAGATTCCTTCCTCACGGCTGTGAGGACAGCTTGGATAGCGGGAGAGCCTAGAACATTATCCTCCACGCATGCAGACAAAGGAGAGGGAGGTCTGGATGCAACATGCGGCCACCCAAGTGAGAAAGGAGGTCCGGCATGCTCTGAAGCCTAATGTTGTGGCCCCGTGCGATAGCGAGAATAGGACTGAACCAATGCTGCCTCAGCCAATAGGGGGCCATGAGAACAGCGTCTGCTTTGTCCACTGCGATCTTGGCCACCACTTGGCCCAAGAGAGGACACGGTGGAAAGATGTAAAGGAATTCCCTGGTCCAAGGGAATTGAAACGCATCCCCAAGAGAGCCGGGGCCCAGGCCAGCTCTCAAGCAATAACATGGACATTTCTTGTTCTGTTCAGTCGCAAAGATATCGATGGTTGGAGTGCCCCACCAGGACACTATCCCTTGGAAAGAGGCGTCGGAGAGAGATCACTCGCGGTGGTATGCTGTGTCCCTGCTCAGCATGTCAGTTGTCACTTTCTCCCGTCCCGGTAGGTGAACCGCGACGGGATGTATTTGCAGCAGGATACACCAATCCCAGATGTGTAGAGACAGGTGAAGCAAGGTGGAGGAGTGAGTGCCTCCTTGTCAGTTCACGTAGCAGACAGCTGTCGTGTTGTCCGACAGAATCTGGACAGTCCATCTGACAATGAGGTTCCGAAAGGCACGAAGAGCTTTGAGGATTGCCAAGAGCTCCAACATATTGATATGGAGATACAACTCCAGGACGGCCCAGTGGCCCTGGACTGTGAGACCGTGACAGTGAGCTCCCTAGAGGCGTCTGTCGTGATGGTAAGTGTCGGAAAGGGCTCAACACATAGCATTCCCAACAAGAGATGACATGGGGACAGCCACCTACGAAGGGAGTCCCATACAGTACGGGGGACCCACAGGATCCAGCGTTGATTGTCGAGCAGAGGATTGAAGCAGTGGAGAAACCAGTGTTGCAGGAATGAGCCCGAAGGCGAGAGGTGTAGGTGACCGCTGTCGTGGCAGCCATGTAGCCGAGGAGCTGTTGGATCCTGCGTGCAGAAATGGACAGACTGCGCAGGACAGGTCCAAGCACGCCTCACAGGTAGAATGGCTCTGGCACAAGTGGAGTCCAGAGTGGCCCCAATAAAATCCAGGGTGCAAGAGGCTTCCAAGTGGGATTCCTTGGGGTTCACCCTGAATCTGAGATCAGAAAGAAGGGAGAGGGTCATGTGAATGTCCTCGTACAGTTTCTGTTTGCAGGACGCCACCAATAACCAATCGTCCAGATAGGTGTACACCATAACATGCTTCATGAAGAGGTAAGACACCACGGGGACTAAGCACTTGGTAAAGACTCTGGGGGTGGTGGACAGACTGAACGGCAGGACCTTGTATTGATAACAAACACCGTCAACCGCAAACCGGAGGTACCTCCTGCGCTGGGGGCGAATAGCGATGTGAAAATAGGCGTCCTGTAAGTTGATGGATGCGAACCAATCCCAACGCCTCAGGAAAGGCAGAATGAAGGACAAGGTGACCATCTTGAATTTCTGGGGCGAAATGAAGGAGTTCACCTCCCTGAGGCCTAAGATGGGTCGGAGAGTGCCATCCGATTTGAGCAACTATTTTATGGTCCCTTTGAGAAGAAGGGTTTTGACCTCTTCAAGGAGTGCCAGACTGGCAGGGGTGAAGTACAACACACTAAGAGGAGGAGTATTTCGAAACTCAATGGCATAGCCAAGACGGATGATGGTCAGAACCCAGGAGTCCGAAGTGATGGTGCGCCAGGTGTTGAGGTGGCGGGCCAGTCTTGTGGTTTTGGATATATGGGAGGGCAGGTGAAAGAAAGGTAGAGGTGGCAACCTGCAGGGGAAGTCAAAAATGCAAATTAGCAGTTGAAGAAGATTTCTTGGAAAATGGTTGATGTCGTTGGAACGAACGATGAGAAGAAGCCAGCAAAGACGATTGGTGAGACGTGCGGCGAAGAGAGCGTGAACTAAAAGAATAGGAAGGATGCCTCCATGAAGAGTGGGATGAAGATGGTCTTCTACACTGAGCTGTTGGATGAAGGTCCATCTTCTTAGTTGTCAGTTGAGCTTTCATAAGATGGCCAAAGCGTCATCTGTAGATCCATGAAAGAGTCCTTGGCCATCAAAGTGCAGGTCCTCAATCCTTTTTCTGCTATCCTCGGTCAACCGAGCAGACTGGAGCCAGGCGAACTGGTGGAGGGCGATCGCACTCGCTATTACGCGTGCTGAACCCTCCACCGTGTGTCGGGACGACAGAATCTGTTGATTTGAGAGGGCCACAGACTTGTTGATATACTGAACGGCAGTAGCTCTGTGGTCATCTGGCAGGTGAGAAAGCGGGGGGGGGAACCTATCCCAGATGTTATGTTGATAGGCTGCCAAGCAAGCTTGAGTGTTAGAAATCCTGGCGATCGACGAAGAGTCAGAGTAGAAATGACAGTTGAAGACATCCAAACCGCAGCCCTCTCGATTGGGTGCAGTCATGTGGGCCCTTTTGCCCCCTTTTGCTTGGGATGACTCAACAACGATCAAATTTGGAGTAAGATGGCTGAATAAGAAATTGACATCCTTCTTCTGGGTGCGGTAAAGATGCTCCAGGTGGTGAGGGATTGGTTGAAGCGACACCAGCTTGGCCCAAAGATGCTTGAAGTCCTCCTGCAGGACTGGCAGAAACTGAATCAGAGCTGTCAACAGGGGTCAGGTATCGACACAGTGGAAAACTGGGTCCTGTATCGTACGAGCAGGACCAGAAATGTTGAGGCGCAAGGCAGTGGCCATCCAGACCAAGATGTCTGAGAACTGCTTGACGTCCTCAGGAGCCGAAGCAGGAGACGGGTCCCCAAATGCTAAAGGTGGGGAAGTATGAGATTGCATTGTGTAATCTGTTGAATCACCATCAGAACCATAAGAACCAGAAGAAGGAGATGATGAGTGAGGGGATTGAGAACAACCATGTCGGCCGGGTCCTGTCGCAGGAAGAACAGCAGGTGGAGAAGGAGCAGAGACCAGGATTTGCACCGGTATCAACATCGGGATGTGAATCGGTACCAAGGTCGATGCCGACGAAATGGGTAGTACAGTCGGGATCGGTGCAACGAGGGACTGTGTCAACAATGAAACCGACAGAGATGTTGTTAGAGTAGATGCAAGGTGAGTATCTGGCGGAGGCAGTGACACCATCACTGTCACCCAAGGAGGAGGCGAAACGGCCAGACGATGAGGCGATGGGTCTCAGGACCGGTGGCGAGACCGAGATGGTGAACAGCAGTAGTAGGCTGATTGGGACCGAGAACGGGATCTGGAGCGACGATATCGAGGGGAGTGTCGGTAATGAGATCCTGAAGGAGATCATGGAGAACGTGAATGTCGAGGGCGGTAAGGAGACCAACAACAAATGTCGGAATGGTACCAGTCACAATAAGCCAGCGAATATGAGTGGTAGGAGCTAGTTGCTCTCTCCAAAGGTGTTCGTGGCCATACCTGGAGATATAGGAGGCCAAAGAGAAAGGCAAATCAACTCTCGCCAACAAAGGCTTGTAAGCGGTGTGGTAGCAGTAGTCCCGACAACATGAGGATCTACCTTTTACACTGCATCCTGGAGGGCGGGCCACGCTAAGTTGAGGCTGGTCTCAGGAAATAGCTCGAAGAGCATCCAAAACAGGCAGACAGTCGAACTTGGCATGGCCAGAAGAGAGGGCCGGGGCCAGTGGAGTTTGTAGACACCCATCTCCGGACTGGCCTGATGTTACAGACAGAGAGGCCAGTGGCGAGGACCGACGGTCCAAGTCGGATACAAGATCTGCAGCAGCCAGAACCAACAGCACCGGGAGCTGGGCAGCATCCCGCATCGGTGGAAGGACAGGAGCATCCTCTTCTTTGATGGTGGATGTCACAGGATGCATTGGGGGAGGTGTCAGTAAGGGACCGAAAGAGGAAAGTCGATTGGTTGATGGATGGGTAGCAGGAGAGGGAGAGCGGTGCTTCTCTTTCTTCTTCTTCTCCTTATTGGAGGAAATAGAAGGATGGTGCCACAAGGCCCGTTTACACTCCGCCAAGGTTTACACACCTTGCAAGCTTGCTGCGAGGTCGAGGTGGCATCTCCAGTGGCAGATGGGGCAGTAGGCTTCAGAATCCTTGGTAAAGAAGATATCAGCAGTAAGGTCGGCAAGGTTACGGTTGGTACTGGTACCGAGGCTGTCAATACCGAGGGATCAGATGTTACCAATAACTTCGGGGCTGAGGTAGAGGATGTCGTGGAGGGCGTCGATACCGAAATGGTGGAAAGAGCGGTATTGGAAGATTCCTGCTCTTTAATGCAAAGGGCTTGCTCCCAACGGTAGGATTTCAACCGAGAAGCTCTATTCTTCAGAGTCTGGGAGGTGAAATCCTTACAAATAGAACAGGCCCAAACGTTATGGCCTTCCCCAAGGCAGAACAAACACTCCAGGTGGGCATCCAAAAGAGAAACTCTGCGGCCGCAAGACACACACAACTTAAACAAAGATGACATAAGAAGGGGGGAAGAATTCTTACAGTTTTTGTTGTAAAAAGACGAAAGACAAACAAAAGGACGAAGAAAAATCCAAGAGTTTAGAGAACTGCCCAGCGAGGAAGCCTTCCAAGCTGCAAACAGGTCAGTGGATGAAAAGAAATAGAGGGGAGACCATTAGCTTGGCAGGACTGAGCATACTCAGTATCGGATGGGGGAGGGGTTCCCACCAAACTGCTCAGCTCTGGAACTTTCTAAAAAGCTACTGCACATGCACGAAGATCCCACTGTGTGAGGCACAGAGACCACGAAGAAGAACCATACTTTTCATGAGACTGTGTGACCTTGACCTAGTTACTACAGGTTGAGGATCTCTTATCCAAAATGCCTGCGACCAGAAGTGTTTCAAATTTTGTGGTTTTTTTTAGATTTTGGAACACTTCTATTTGCATATACATAAAATACAGTATGTACAGGAGATCTCTGCAGAGCCCACAGACAAATGAGCAGGAATGCTGCAGCTACCACCTCAAAGGTAGAAGTAGGTAGCTGATGGGCTCCCCAGAAATCTGTACAGTACTGTATTTTTTTTCCAAATACAGGTATCAGGTCTCCTATACCTTCAGTCTCTTCTGTTGTATATGAGATGTAGACCTTGCATCTCATATACAACACAAGTAGTGAAGGAATGAGATGCAAGGCTGGAGAGAGACGCAAGGAACCGTGAAATGGCAGGAGGCATGGATTCATGCTGAGCACTACACTTGGATTCCTAGTCGTGTCACAGATTCACATTTCTCCCCAGCCTTGCCTCTCTTCCTGGTCTCATATCTTCTTTATTTACAAATTGTGTTGTGTATGGGACTCGAGAATGGAGACAGATTGGGATCTGAGAGACGAATGAGTAGCAGCAACACAGCTGCCATCTCAAAGGCAGAAGTGGATGGCTGGCAGCAAAAAGTTTTGGTTTTTGGAGACTTTAACACAGATGTTGGATTTCTGGATTAGGGATGCTCAGCCTAAGCTACTTTACTGGTTTGTTGTAAGGGCAAAAACTGGGAAGAAGACCATCTACACCACATTCAACTCCTTAGAGGATATGTAAGAAATTAATGCAATAGATAAATAAACTGCATGTCAATGTTGTCTTGCAAATGCCATGAGATAATATGAAAGTACTCCTTATACTCCTGAACTTGGATGGATTATTCATACATGCAAGTCACAATGTGATGCTGGTTAGCCATTAAGACCACAAACCCCCCTAGTGGAACAAAAAGCACCACCATTTACAAACAGCAAGGGGTGTTAATGAGCAGATGATCCTGAGCCTTTGGAGCCGGCTATGCTATTTTTAAAAATTAAGGCAAGGGGCTTCCTTTACTGAATCATTTCAAGGTAGCAGTAATCAATTAACGGCTCTTGAGCTAAATCTCTTCTCAGGAATGTTGTTCAACTCCCATAGTTGACAAGCTAGAGAGTAACAAAACTGAGCAAAGAAACTGGCATGCCTGGGAACCAAATGTGCCACCTGTGCACTCTAGGGCATTTATCACTCCTCAATTCCATCTCAAAATGACTCTCCAAGAAAACTAGACATCAACCAGCACAGTCTGCACATAACAATAGTATCTGAGAAGGAAACAGGCAATTTAAGGTACTTCTGTTTATATAACTGGCATGTTCCATTTGCTCAACACAATACCAAGACTTGTATAATAAGCAACTTATACATACCTGGAATGAAATCTCTTGAGATGACTGCTCCTATTAGCTAACTGTGTGGAAAGAGATTTCCTTCAGGTGTTCTACAAACACCAATTAGATTAAATATCATGAATTTCTTTGTAAATATTATGAGAAGCTGAGCAAACTCCTTTCACAAGAAAGCCTACCACTTTTTTCTTTCAGTTCAAAATCTTAAAAAGAAGAAAAGAAAAGAAAAGGAAAGGAAAGGAAAGGAAAGGAAAGGAAAGGAAAGGAAAGGAAAGGAAAGGAAAGGAAAGGAAAGGGAATTGACATTTTTGCTTGAACAGGTGTTAAAAGTGCAGCTAGGGATTCAAAGAAACTCTTGAGGATTGAAATAAATCTCAGCTGAAAATATTACCAAGCTCAAGAATTTCATACCAATGACTCAGACTCCCTAAAGGAGATTATTCAAATGAAACTCATTATTTCCAGATTAACAATTCTGACTTTTAATAAAGAATTTTTTTAAAAAACCAGTCTCCTTCCTTTTATTCATATTTAGGAATTTTTTAATCCAAACCAACCTATCCAAGCCAACCCAACTCTACTTCTTAAGAGCTTAGAGGCAGAACAGAGCAACATAACGCACTGAATATGCAATGCTACCAACCAAACAGAGCTATTAGAAGTTACTTTATGGGTTGCAATTTCCAGAAAAACCCAGCCGCAGTGGTTTCTTCTAGTCCAACAAAAATAACAAAGCACTTCTGAAACAATTGATTCAACTGAAAATAAGTTCCATATGTTTCCCCCTGTGGTTACCACTCCCTCTCTGAAATAAAAAAAAAATTCAAGTCCATGATTAGAAATACCAGTTACCACCTGAAGCATGTTCATATGGTTTTCCTTAATAGTCATACAGTGGCTTACCAATTCGATCAGGTTGTCTTTAACACACAAGGGCCCACAGAAATCATTCTAAAAGGGAGCCCTCAGACTCTTCAGGCACAATGTTCCACCATTACTCCTGGAATTTCCTTTAAAAAAAAACAACCCAGGTGTCAATGTTGGGAAAAGTCTCCTTCCAAGAAATTGAGACCTAGTGCCATTAAGCAGACAGCATAGGGCAAATTAAAGGCACATTCGTGCAGCTAATATTTTGCTAATATTTTGCAGCTTTGTGAAGTTCAAGAAATGGTACAAAAGACGTGGAGTCTCTGTTCAGCTGTTGTCAAACACAGAGCAATGAAACTTTTCTACACTTATGTGGAAAGCAATGCATGAGTGCCAGGTCCAAAAGCCACCAGGCTCTATAGCTGATCATTAATTAATCACCAATTACAAACTCACTCAGACTCCAAAGGGCAGTTCATTAACTATCCTAGAAGGTGGATTGGTAAGCAAGGAGGCAACATAAATGTTATGCTCAACCAACTGACTCAAAGTTATAATGTCACTTGGGAAAGCAGAGACTTTTATTTGAACAGCTGCAAGAGAAAGGGGCTCTTAAAAGGGACTGGTTCTAGTTACACCATAAGAAGCAGGGAGATCACAGAGAGGTGCTGTGTGGTATATTGACTAGAGTCTGGGAGTGTTTTTGGGACAGATGTCTCCTAGTACTACCAACCAAAAGGCACTGGCTATTTCATTTTTGACTCCTCAATTTTTCTGTGTGTGTGTGTGTGTGTATAAAGAAAAAGGACAGAAGAGTAACTGCAGGGGAAAAAAATGTTATAATGGAAGATGGTCCCAAAGTTGAGGCAGGACAACTGCACAGACAAATCTAGAAGCATGCACAATCTGGAGGCATCCTGGGGTTGAATGTGTGAAATCCATGTTCAAATTCCTACTCACATACAATGCTCATAGTGTCCTTGGCCAAACTGTCATCTGATCTTAATATAACCTAACCAAGCTGTTCTCAAAGAAATAGGTGCACCACAATATACAATTGTCCTGATACATAATCTATAATCAGGACAAGAGGCTACTGTCAGGACAGAATATAGAGAAACCAAATGGTTTTCAGTTGGCAAGGGAATCAGGGAAGGCTGTATTTTATCATCCTCTCATTGTATGCTAATCATATGATATGTAAAGCAGGACTGGATTCAGAGAAATGAGGCATGAAAACTGGAGGAAGAGACATTAACAGATGGGTAGACCCACAAGGAACCCACAACCCAAAGTCTGCAAGACCTGAGCAGGGCTACTGATGATAGAGTTACTTGGAGGTCACCAAGAACTAGCAAGGTTGACAAATGCAGAGCCTGATTTTAGACTGTTAGCACTAGATGAGGGATATGGTGCCTCAGCTATTGTTCAGTACAATGGAGCATCCACGTGTTCAAAAATTAGTGGTGTTCATTAAAGGCGGAACATTCACGCTAAATAAATGACCAGAAAGTCAGACTCCCAAAGCCATCTAATATTCTGGAATCATTTTGCCTTCCCCTTAACATCCTCCAAAAGCCATTTGCCTTCTGTCCTTGCAATATTTCTCAAACTAGAAAATTTTCCAAATTAGTTCATGTGACCACAATGTGGTAAACAAGGGATCAAACACACCTAAAGATACACCTTTCTGCTTCATTACCACCCAGAGATAAGACTCTAGTTTCACTTATGAGCCAACACTCACAAGTGAAATACAGTACTTATAAGCACAGGACGTTCCTTATGTTTATCTTATCATAGTGATTCAGCAGGATAAGAAGTCTTGCATAAGATAAGAAGTCAGGTACATCCAAAGCAACAATAGAAATGCCTTTCCTTAACTTGGTATCATTCAGATGCATGAGACTGCAACTCCATCCACCAGCCAGCACTGGTTGAAGATAATGGGAGTTATACTCTGCACATCTGGAAGAAACAAGACTGTGAAAGCCTGTCTGAAGCAATTCTGCATTTGAAAACAGGCATGGTTTCAAAACATATGTGAAAATTTGTGAAAGTTAAACAGTGACATTTCAAGGAATATAGCAATCTGTCTGAGACTTCTCCCTGCATACAAGCTTATGATCTCCACAACACACACATGCACACACACCATGGCAACTTTCTGTTTTCTGAACACAAAACTATTGCCAAAGATTGCCAGATCGGTGAGAAAGCTCTCTCAAATATTGGAGCACAGAGTAGAAAGGTCAGAAAATGCTAGGAAGGATCCGAACTGATCCCCATGAAGAATGTAAGAAGGGGAGAAGGTACAGTAGAAACTCTATTTTTTCAAAGCTCAAAGAGAGAATGATCTAAGAAACCTTGCTCAATGTTTAAAGCAGGGGCGGGGATGTCAAATCTTTGTCTTCTACACATTTTGAACATCTACTTCTAGGAAGCCCAGCTAACACGGCCAGTAGTAAGTCATTAAGGGAGTTACAGCACAAAACACCAGCAGGACTAAAAGAACACTTTTTTGGATTAAACACAGTATCAAATTAACACTTGAGGAAAGTTGGCTTGGCCATGCAGCTCATTGCCTGACCTTAGGCTACAGTCTAACAGTCTTATCAACCTACAGTCACATACACATACTACTCACATACAAAGCTCATAGTATCCTTGGCCAAACTGGGGTCTGATCTTAATATAACCTAACCAAGCTGTTCTTAAAGAAACAGGTGCACCACAACATACAATTGTCCTGATGCATAATCTATACTCAGGACAAGAGGCTACTGTCAGGACAGAATACAGAGAAACCTACAACTTTATAGTCTAACCAACCTACAGGGTTGTTTTCAGAACAAAAAACAGAGGAGAGAACTATGTACACCTCCATGAGCTCAAAGGAGGAGAGGCCGAATGTAAAGATAATGGACTAAATCCAAGTGTTAGACCCAACTGAAGGAAAACTCCCCCATCAAAATGACTTGTTACACTAAAAATTGTGTAATTCTAAGTGAGAGTAAGAACTGAACAAGTAGAGGGTGGGCTGCCAATGTGCATACCCCTGAACACAGACTGGTAAGTTTGATAAAAAGAATTGCTTGTGTTTCAGAACACCAGCCTTTTTGTTTCCATTCAAAGCATCAGTTTAATTTATTCTGGAACTTGTTCCCAGGTAAGTGAGCATGAAGGAATATAGCTTTATTCCACTTTACACTCCATCTGTTTCTGTTCATACACAATCTGTGTCATTTTCTGCACCGCATTTGTGTAAAACAGGATAAGCCTGTCTCCAGGAACAGCCAGAGCACAAAGCTGCTACTCACAGTAGCTTGAGGTCACATTCCTGAGTGAAGGTTTTGAGCTAGGCTTACAATTTACATCTAAAACACAGCAGAATGAGTGAGACAAGTGACCCCCTGAAAATTGCACTTTATTCTCAATAACAGTTCTTTGCTATAAATAATAAATAGCAACCAATTTACTGTATGCATTTAAGTGACTGTGCTTTTATCTTCAGATTGTGCTGCTGACACGCACATTCTCAAGAGTCGATCTCCTGTGGCCCACTTCCTTGAAAATGTTAAAACAATACTGAAGTAAAGACTAAGAAGAAATATGCTGCAATCCCTCTTGCCTGTAACAGTGTGGTGCAAATAGTAATACAGACGAGGAACCTGGTCTTATTCTACCTAATTTTCTTTCTGTATAAAAGGCCACATATCTCTTGAACATCCAACAATGGGTGACCAAAGGGTTAGCTATAACACCTAACAAGCATCTTTCTTTAAAGCAAGGCGCATCCCAATGATCTTGGACACCTTTTTTTGGAATGTTCTAATTAAAAACCTGCTTATGAAATCTTTGCTAATGTAGATGACAAGTCTTAGTCATTCTTTCTGCTGCTTTCCTAGCCTTTCCTCTCTTTTTTTCTTAAATGAATTTGACCCATCTATATACAAGTACAAGATCAGCAATTTCTCTCTCTCTCTCTCTCTCTCTGGGGAACCTCTGTTTTCTGAAAATGTATCTTGTGGAAGACACGCATACTGAACATGAATACAGTCGGTTATCTAGGGGATTGCTGCATACTCTTGATACTCTTTTATATTTTGAATGTATTGATTATACTGGAATGATACAAATGCAATAGCAAAATAAAAAAATAAAAGTTTTAAAAAGCAAAGTCTGTAACACACATAATCTTGGAGTTGAAGAGCAAACAAGTTCCCCAACTTCAGATCCATAAAACCACAGCTAAAGCGGAGTACATTCACTCTCTATTTTCATTTCCTGACCAGAAGTGCTTAGTCCTAAAGTTTTAAATGAATAATGAAGTGCTCTAGTCCAGCCATAGCTAATACTCAAGCAGAGCAAGCTAGGAATCCAATGCAGATAGTCACATATTAAGGATTTATCAGCTCAAGCAACTAAAACAAATTTGAGACAGTATACTCTCTCCCACATATTATATGCAATCACTTTTGTAGTGTCCAAAGTGGATACAAACAACAGCACAGGATCAAAAGCTTCCACAAGGCTGCCCTTAAACACAAAGAGCACTGAAACCACTGAACTAGTGCAGACAGAGTCTTAGAATGGATTAAATTATCAGGAACCAACACTCTATAAACAAGTGGACAACTCTGAATGGTCTTTATACACTTAAATGAAGCCATGTTTCAAGTCATGATACCCTGAATATTCAGGACAGATCCTAGAACAAAAGATGTGTCTATCATCCTTTTAGAGCCTACGATGACAGTTGGTTACTGAAGCTTTACTGGAGCCCTGGTGGCACAGTGGTTAAATGCCAGTACTGCAACCACAAGGTTGTGAGTTCGATCCTGCCAGACTTCCATCCTTTCGTAGGTCGGTAAAATGAGTACCCAGCTTGTTGGGGGCAATTAGCTAAAAATACATTGTAAACCGCTTAGATAACACTTAGTTGACAGGCAGTATAGAAATAAATGCTATTGCTGTATTATGTGTGCACACAGGAAAGGACTCTTTTCTCCACCAATCAGGAGATTATCAGAAAGTAAAAGCACTGCCCTAGTTTACTGTGTTATCTGGAATCTATGCTTAGTAGGTGAGGTTGCTCCTCTGCTATGAATATTTCCCTGCAGTAGGAAAAAGAAATTGCATATTACGGAGTAATGACTGTATGTTGTTTTTTTCAAATTCTATGAGTATCCACACTAGGGTCTGCTATGACCTAAAGTGAAGACTCTCTGCACCAAACGTATCCCACAAAAGTTGGTTTAAACATCTTGAGAAACATTCACCACTCACGTATCCTTCACACCCACTGTCTATTTTCAAGTTAAGAAACAGGCTCTTGTTCAGTGAGACCTCCACATTCACTAGGAGGTCTGATTTTGTCCAATTTTTGAGTGCAGAACCTCGGCAAAAGTGGAAAAATCGCAAATATCAAAGTGGGGGGGGTGAGGCACAATGGGGAAAACAGACACCCAGGGTCCAAATCAAGTCAGGAAAAGGAGAGGGAAATAGGTGGGTCAACAGAGAGGCCCTATACTTCCTGTCTCTTGCCCATTTCCTTCCTTGGATGGGGGGAGCACATCGGGAGATGGTTTGCGGCGTTGAGAAATTAGGCTGCAAGCTGTCATTAGCTGGTCAGGTAGCAGCTGGTGGAAGAGGAACACCAGAGGCAGGCTTTTAAAGGACTGCACAGCCTGACTGAAGAGGCCGAAAGGGAAGGTTCCTCCAAAAAAGAAATACCTGAAGTGGGAGCAGGGACATGGGTTGGAGAAACTCTCAATCAAATCAGTGAAAATTAGACATGCAAATATGGAGGGCCAACTGTAGTTAAGTTCATTTGTTTATTTAAATAAACAAGGGAGTCAGTAAATTTGGAGCCGAATTTCCAAACAAAGTTTGTAAAAGCATGATTTATAACAGCATGATAATCAAACCTCACGCACTTCTTCATTTTAAAAGGTTGTTAGGAGAAATATAGAGGCTCCAATTGCTACTAATATATAAAAAGATGAGAGCTAATGTGTAGCGATTTGAACGCTGGACTACAACTCTGGAAACCAAGGTTCGAATGCCCACTTGGCCATGGAAATCCAATGGGTGGCCTTCTGCAAGTCACACTCTCAGCCTCAGCAGAAGGCAAAGGCAAGCCTCATCTGAACAAATCTTGCCAAGAAAACCCCTGACACGTTTGTCTTAGGATCGCTGTAAGTCAGAAATGACTTTAAGGCACACAACAAATGGGTGCTTTAAAATGTAATCTAATATCACATTATGAGGAAGAATAAAGCTAATCTATGGGACATCTTTAGTGTTATAATGAATGTTGCCATAACACTGCCTTTAACATTACCACTCGTCACAAGGTAGAATGTTTTTTTTTCAAAATTAAGCTATGCTATTTTAGAAGAGAAAAACAAAACTCTGAACTCCCCTTTTAACAGTTTTAAATGTTTCCCTTTCCAAAAATACAGTCACAGCAGTGCAAAAAGGAGTCTGACCTCATCTTACTCTACCATCTGCTTCATCCTCCACTGCACTAAATCCAGTTTTATACCCTACTCACTCGTCTTTAGGGCTTAAAAATGCATTTAGAAGCCTTCAACTGGCTCCACTATACTCTCTTAAATTTTATCACCTCTGTTAGTGTATCTCATCGATACTCCTCAATATACAAGAGGCACAAAGGCAGTGACCAAATTCTATGGCCAAATCTGCTCTCAGGTACATAATCAAGAAGACAATCAGCTCACAGACAGCGTGTTTGTTTCTCTTGGCAACAATTTCCCCTAGTACAGTGTTTCTCACTGAAACATGTTTCTGCAAGCAAGTCTTGAATACACCATGAAAGCTAACAGAACAGCTGTTGCTTAACTAAGTCTGTGGTTTCACGTGTGAGAGTGTACACTTTTAAGGAGATCTAGCCTTTCCTGTGGAAAAGACGAAAACAAGCATCTACTGGTTTTTAACATGCAGACAAACCCAAAGATTTCATTATATATAAAGCCTTGTACAAATATGGAATTATGCAGAATGTTCAAAGCATACTGAACAGGGGTCTGGATAGAGAGACTACATGAGAAATGCAAGGAAATGTACCAGCACAGTGACATTATAATGGGCTAACTCAGAAGAAGCATCATTCTCAGGCAATAGGGAAAAACATTAAAAAGAACAGCCTGAAAACACTTCACACAGCCTGTAGGTTGCCCACTGAGGTACATTTAAAAATCTGTTCTTAAGAAAAGTAAAAGAGTTCTCAGGGTTACTTGAGCCCTAATCATTTAATATGGAGGAGTAATGTAAGGTTAAAAGTGTAACTCAGTCTCCAGATTTCAGTTTGTAAGGTATTAGGACCCAGTGTGAAGCATTTTCTTTCATCTTCATTAACACCATCTTCAGACATAGAGTTATGCTGGGTAAACATTGTGCATCTGGTTTCTTGGGAACAGTTCAAACATCACTATTACAAAACTGAAGCCTGGAGAATGTACAGGGATTTCCTTTCACAAACTCTTTCTCATACCCCCCAGGTGCTTTGCTGGGTCAGATACAACCTCTGGCTCCATTGCTGTCTGCATTAGAGATAAAAAAAGCTATGCTGCATAACCCGTTTATCTGTTCAACTAGCGATAAGACAAGTAATGTCTATTATTTCAGTTGCCTAATACCATCCACTTTAATGCTTATTTTCATGATTAGCATCTAGAAAAGGGGCAGGTGACTCTGGACCATTATGTTTTCAGGGTGGACTGCAGGCAGCAATGTAAGAGATGGCGTGAAAGGATTGCAGGACAGATGTTGTTCCAGGTATGGGGTACATTTAATTACAGAATTAACTGAATCATTTCTAAGATGCTGAAATTAAAGTTTTGGGACCAGGCTTTAATTGAACTGCATGAGACTGTTAATAAAGCAAAAGGCTAATCCATCTCTTGCTGCACCCCAGCTTTTCTCTCCTGTGTTGCTCTATACATGGAATTAATTCCCTTCTCCCCCCACCCCCTTGCTAAGAACAGTACTTGAGCAGGGGACTCACGTAAAGCAAGGACCAAATAACATACACTGCAAATGCTTCCCAATGTTATTTATTCAGAGAGAAAGACCTGAAATCACATTAAACTCTGGTCATATAAACAAGTCTAGAAGTTAATCAGAGGGGGCAGCAGGACTAAGGGCTGCTGGAGCTGTGACTCATCTCTGTTTCATCTCTGGATAAGTGATCCTGTCAACAGCAACAAAGACATTGGATGAAGAGTTCAATCCAAGAAGACAGTACCGGAAAAGGGCATTTGGCTACACTCCCATTCCTGCTGCAGAGAACAGCTGTAGATGCAAAACCACCATCACTGACGTACCACTGGATCTTGCTGTCCCAAGACTAAGTCTTTTTTTTTAAGCTATCCCATAGGACACTACTGATCTTGATTTTCAAGAGAAGACAATAAAGAGTAATAAATTTACAAGGCTGAAAACAAAGAAGCAATGCATAGGTCATTTAGAAATGTTGAGCACAATCTTCAAAGAAGATATTTATTGCAAGTACATAACTCAAAGAGCAATCATGCAGTATTTTTCAGTGAATTCTGTGAGGAAGTCACATTGTGATCTTATCTCAAGTTTGGAAAAACAGTACCATGCTTACTAATTTTTTCTTCTTCTTGATTAAAATTCGTCCCGGGAAGAGTTCCTATTTAAAATACATATTTTAAAATCTGATCCCTCTCTTTCCATTCATTATCTGCCTTTTTACCATGAAGTCTGTTACCCTATGTTACAATTTTCAGCTTTCTGAATTAAATACATGTGCCATTTATTGAAAACACACATAATGCATCAAAGGGCAAAGCATTCTAATACTGAAACTGTTAGTTTTATTAAAGATTCTTAGGGTTCTGAAGATTATTGATTTAAAGAAGAAGAGTAAGATTAAGAAAACTGTGCAAGCAATCAAGAAGTGAATTAAAGTTTCCACGTTACTAGAATACCACAGACTGGCCTTCTCCACGCTGGTGCCCTCTAGATATACTGGACTACAATTCCTATCATCACCAAACCAGCACAATCATTAGCCATGCTGTTTGAGAATAATGAGAGATGTCGTCCCACACTGATTGATTTCTACTCCTTTCCTAGATTATGAATATTTATTCAGCAAGATTACTTAGGTCTGGACTCTTTAAGAGTGTAAATCCATGAAACAGTTGTGTTGCTAGTCTTGGAAAAATTAGCTTTATGAATTATACACAGACATTATCTTCATCAAAATTCAAACAAACATTATGCACAAATATTAAGCTTATTTGGCTTCTATGACAGTAATCTTTTAACGTATGGGTCCAGAAATTTTACTGCCAGTATTAGCATCATAACCACAAACTAATTTCATTTTAAAAGCAAGAAAGCTTTCATTAGAACATTACTTTCTTTCATACTCAAAAAGAGAGGGTGGTAGTTAAAAGTGCACACAGCTAATCTAGAAAAACAGTACGCATGCTAGTTTACATTGCCCCCTTAATTAGTGTTTCATATACATCAAACTTTCTATTGTTATTAGACACCACATCTGAACAATAACTAAAAAAAAAAGACTCCAGTATTTCTGCAATTTCTTGGATTTTTAACTGTATTGCGCACCAACATGTCTTAGCAAGATAAAAGGTCACCTACTGCAAAACAAGCAGTTCAGACTGACAAAGACAGTGTAGAATGAGAAATCTGCACTGGAACCTAGAGAAGTTGGAACCTAAGTGCAGCAAAACAGAAGGGATCCAGCATGGTCAGGACAGGCTCCCAGTTTTGGCAGCTAAGAGGCTTCAATCTGCTCCCATTTACTAGAACTGAAGTCTTCCTTCTAAAGATAGCGTCAAGGTCTAAGAAGACACACACATTCCATGATAGCTCCCAATGCAGGCTCCTGTGTTCAGGATCCACACTCCATGACAGTACATATTAATGTTTACAATATACCCTGTTATATTCTGAAATGGGTATGGCTGCATTATTATTATCAATATTCATTTATATATAATACAATAAATTAAAATACAATAGTATGTTCTCTGTAAAATAGATGGTAAGTCAGGCTATACAGAGAAAGCACGAAAAACAGGTACATTTTAAACAACTGTCTAAAAAAGAAAAATTATGGAAACATGTCAGATACAAAAGGAAAGAGTATCATCACACAGTGATGGCAGCCAGAGTGATATAGTACTTTGAGCATTGGACTAAGACTCTGGAAACCAAGGTTCAAATCCCTGCTCAGCCATGGAATCCCAACGGGTGACTCTGGGAAAATCACATTCTCTCAGCGGAAGGCAAATGAAAACACCCTTTGAACAAATCTACCAGGAAAACCCAGTGATAGGTTCACTTTAGGGTAGCCGTAAGTCAGAAATGATTTGATGGCACACAATAACAATTCCACAGAGTAGGTGCCTCCTACTGTCAGGAATATGTGGCACCATTATGAGAGTTGCTCTTAATGACCTCAAAGATGAAATGGGTCCTGTAGTTATATACACCAAGTTACGGTCACTGTTGAAACCAATGCAAACCACAAGGTCCCTTTTTGTTTTCTTCTTTCTTCCTTTCCTCCAATGCCAAGGATTTCCTGCATTTCTTTGCCTGTTTCCCAAGGCAAGGCCATTTCCCCAAACTGTAGCAAGTGTTGCCTTTGAACCAACATATGGAATCTAGTTTTGCTTAGGACTTGAGTCCTAGTGGCTTTGCCTTGCTATTTTATGGACTATGTTAGTTGTCCTGGGTCTAATAAGAAATAAGGCAGACTGAGAAGTGGGGAAATGAAAGAATTTCAACCAAAAAGAAACTTGGTTTTTAGCTCTGTAGACAGAAAAAAAATCACTCTTTCAATCTGGTTTTAAGGCCAAACATACCTCACAAAAACAACAGAAATAAATATCTCCTAGAAGATATCAAACATGACACCATGGCTTAAAAGTAAAAAAGGGAAGTTTTACTCTGAAAAGCATACGTTAGAAATTCAGCTATATAATGGGTATTTATAGATATATTCAATACTACTGACAGCTAATGCTATTTGTAGCAATAGAAGATTGGTTTTTCCATTATACAAATACCATACAAAATACAAATTTAAACAGTTTTCTGTTGGGTTACTTTATCTCAAGTTCTCTAGTTCACTTAACTTTTCCAATTTTCTCAGTCATTCTAATAACTTTAAGTATAAAAACACTGATGGCTCAATCAAAGGACAGAGAGATGAAACATCATAAGGAGAAACTCTTGTATATTCTTATTCATAAGGCAGATAAGGTGATTCATCCCTTATGGTTGAACAATACTTGGTACATCAAGTCATATGAGACTGACACAACAGCTTTATATATTTAGCCACGTCAGGGTACATTAGCCATACCTGTTGACTGAAGGTTGAAACAAGGAAAAGAAATCTATACTTCACAAACTATCTATATCTTATTAATTTACTCCAATATTTCCACTCAAATGGTCCTCAAGATAGCTTATAAACACACATACACAGTTTGCCTATAATCTGTGATTCGAATCCCAAAATCCTTCATTCTTGTCAACAGAAAGATTCCAACCCTCACCGTTAAAGAAAACCAAACGAGAGAGTAATATATCTTAATGAGGATTACAGAATGTATAAAAATAAAACAACAGAGTCCAACAGAATAAAGAACATCTCAGATGTTTAAAACTTGACTGTTTAAATTTATCCCATTTTAGGTGATAATTTTTCATGGAAGTAACAGCTGTTGTTTCCACAAGAATGTTGCTAGGGACACAGAATATTACAACACAGGCCATGTTGTGTACAGGACATACAACAGAAAAAGCCAGACTTCCTGCTCTGCAATACCTAGACTGTGCCCCACAAGAAAAAAACAATAACACACAAACCCCAAGGATGCTCCTTCACTTTTCTTTGCCTCTAGCACAATTTTAACATGTATTTACACTGACTGTACACACATAATCCACAATCTTTTTAGTCAAAAGAACAAGATGGATGGAGGGGGAAACTGTCTGGCTTTTAAAACAATTGCACTGTGTTTCAAGAACTGAGATCTTTTCCCCAAGCTTTAACAGAAAGCAACATTTTATTGTAATTTGTCATTGTAAACGAAATGTATTTGGAGACGAATTTACTTATTGTATTGAATCAAGAAATGCACACAGATCAACATCAAAATGATTACTTTCATGGGGAATACTTCATTTAGATTAAAATCAAATTTTAACCTGAAATAAATTGCTCAAGCCCCAGCTAAAAGCAATATGTATATTACATCTATATGGTTAATCTATTAGTAATGGACACCATGCTAATAATCAAAAGGGCATCAGCTGATACTACTGTAAACAGGACACTGGGTATTATTTTATTTACAGATAAACAGTATATAGATAAGCTACTGATAATCACAAAAGGATCTCAAAAGTCATCTAGTCCAGACAGTCCCATGCCAGTGCAGGAAATCTACTGCTGTAGACCGAGCATGGTATAGTGGTTTGAGTGTTACACTACAACCCCATAGATAAGGGTTTGCTTCCCCATTTAGCCACAGAAATCCACTGGGTGACTTTGGGCATGTCACGCACTTTCAGTCCTGGAAAACTCAATGATAAGGTTGCAATAAGTTGGAAATGACTTGAAGGCACATAACAACAACAAGCATCTCTGTTAAACACCCTGATTTTTTTTTTTAAATAACCTCTAAGGAAGACTGCTTTGCTGTTGAAGAGCTTATACTTTCAGAAAATCCTTCCTACTATTTCACTGGAATATGCCTTTCTTTAATTTGAAGTCTTTAGGCTTACATCATATCACAATGGAGAATAAATTTACTTCATCCTCTAGCCTTCAACTATTTGGTTAAAATGTTACCTTTTACTGATTTCTCTATGGTAAGCATACCCAACTCCTTCAGTCTTTCCTCGTCTGCTCCTCTGGATGGATACCTTCAGTTCATACCAATGCAAAGTCAGGACTGTTTGAAGGACAGGCTACTGAACATCAAGAAACAATTATCCATCTCAGAGCTCTCAACACTGGTTATTTTATTTGTGATTCCACTGGAATTTTGTGCCAATGTTGTTGTTACTGTTTATTAGATTAAATGTATTAAATAACATTATTATTGTTATTTAAGAAATTAGTGGTTTGAGTACTGGTTTTGGTGTCCAGGAAAGCAGGGTGAGAATCCCCATTCAGCCATGGAAGCCCATGGCGTGACCTTGGGCAAGTTGAGAGTCAGTCTAAGAGGAACTCTTCTGAATTAATTTTTCCAAGAAAACTCTAGGATAACATTGCTATAAGTTGGAGTTGACTTAAAGGCACACAACAACAGTTGTCGACTGATCATTTGATTGACTGGCAACTGCTTGTTCTTATGTTGTTATGGTTCTACTGTATTTGCTGATTGTAGATTAACCAGCTTGCGGGCCTATAGACAAAATCTATAGATGTTTAAATTAAAAAAAAGTGTCAGCATCCATCAGAGTGGTATTTCTTTCTTCAATCATCTTGCTGTCAACTTCAGATAGTGACAAATATGTCTATTCTTTATGGAAGGATCAAGTTAACCAGCCAACTTTTTTTGTACCTTGAGAGCTAGACAGAAAGATCCATTACTTGCAAATCCAAAGGTCCATTACTTGCTATCTCACCAACCTACCCCGCAAAATAGTTGCATCCACATTTGCTATAGAGGCATATACTTTTCACTCTGGCAAGTATACAAGCCCACTGTGATTTTAGCTCCCTCAGTACCATGGACAGCATCATTTTAGAAAAGGGTTAAAAAGAAAACCAACATTCTTCAATGAGAATCAAAGCCACATTATGTATGTGGTGTTTGGCCCACACAAAGCTAATCTATGTGTAAGGAAAAGCATTTATATTCTCAAACATGAACTGAACTGCAGGAGTATTATTTTGCCATGATTGTACCACTGAACTCATTGGCTGCCACAGAAGTTTTGTGCTGCTGCTACTGTTATGGACTGTGAAATACAAGCTGTTAACTACTGATCTTCAGAGCATCATTAGACAGCACAGCCATCAGCAAAAGGAGTGGCATAACTAGCAGATGTAAGGGGGATCCAACATCTTCCATAAGCACATATCGTAGTAATGCACTGTTGTTGACTTGATTGCTACAGAATAGCCTGCTGAGATCCTCACTTTCTCTTTATAGTGTATGCAATCTGGGCATCTGAAGCACCAAACATTCACAAGGAGAGACACGGGATGTGGTGACTTCCTGCTTTTTTTCCCCAATCCTCTCAGTGGCAATAAAACCTCAGCAGGAGTAAAAGAAAAAGATCACGCCCAGGGCTTCATACAACATTGCAGTTTCATCTAAAGGATTATAAACTGAGTAACTTAGAGGTCATGGTGAAAGCCTGGCTCAAACAGCAATTTTTACTTTTTAGTTGCAAAATGTAGGGAGCCTTGTATATGGTTGGCCTTCAGGAAAGGCAAAGTTCAGCTGAACTATAAAGGAGCCCTTCATAGCTGACAAGATGATGGGCAAAACACATACACGCACACAAGGCTATCCATCTCACATCCAAACGGCATTTCCTTTTAATGTATGATTTAAAGCAAAAGCTATGCGAAAAATAAATTCTACCCATCTTTTGTCCTACTGCATGAAATCAAGTGTGGAAAGATCAAATTCACTTTAAAGACACTTTGGTCTTCCGTACATGAGAGTCTCTCTTGACTCAAGAGAAAAGTGTTTGGATCTCCCAGTACAGAAAACTAACAAAAAAGCAAACAAACAAATAAACAAACAGACAAAAAAACTCCTAAAGTTTAACACAGCATAGCTAACTTTTCTCTCTCACCAAAGGTAAGGGTTTCAAAAGGAGAAGAACCAGGACCATATGGGCAAACAGCATGATTTAAAAACTTCAGCGGTGTCAACAGTCTGCCAAAACCTCATATTTTGAAATAAACAGAAGTATTATGTTTGAACAAAACCTAGCTTTTTCCTAGAACACATAAACATAATTATATGGGCACATAAAATGTTCAATATACACATGCTGAAGACTGCCAACACGTTCAAAGTTCTATTTGATTTTTGAGTCCAAAATTATAATCAGGAAATATCAGCATCATACAGTATTAGGAACAAGTTAATGACTCAATCCTGCATTTTGTATATGAAAGCATTTATAGCCAAATTTAGAACTATTACATAGCTGTACCAAAAATACGTGTCAGCAGTTTTTATTTTAACACCTGAGGAAATACAGCTTCAGCACTAAGAAGGAAAACACTGCCTAAAACATAGTATGCCTTTCTTATAATTAGGACTTTGAAAGCTGGAACATATCCTTGCCCCCTACTTGATGGAACCTTTGAACAGATAATATAAAAACTTGCTGGTGAAGCCAAACGCAATTTCTGTTACTGCATATCGAAGACCATCACTCTTTATTCCGAAGTGATACAGCCCTCAACCGTTTCTGTAGGCAAGGCTACAAGGAATATTTTCTAATTCTGCAGTATTTCTCCTAAAAGCAAAAGGGAAGATTTCTGACAGCCTAGATTTCAACCAGCGTCTTCAAATATCATTCCCATCTGCTAATGAAATTATAGTTTCAGGAAGAAATCGAAGGTGACAATTCAAAAGAACCACCTTTTCCATAATTCTATGACATGAAGAATATACTATGTCATTCAGAATGTTGGAAATATGCAATTAACTCCCTATTAATGCCAAACTTATTTTAATTTATGAGATGTCTAGGGAACATGGCATTGCTAAGGTAACTGGACAACGTGGCAGCTCCTACCATTAAAAAAAAAAAATCTAGCATGGAAAAGGAAGATGTGAGGATGACCTTCAACAAATACTTCTGCCAGCCATAGAAACTAAGAAATGTTAATATTTCTTTATTTCAATACTTCAATACTGGCTTTAGTCTGTATTTTTCTTAATAAGGAAAGCCACCAAGAAGGCTCTGTTACAATTTGGAATGTATGTAAATTCTGTACCCAAGAATATTAAGATTGATTTTACAAATCATTAGAAAAGACCTATTTTTAAATATTAAAATTAATTGGTGGCTTGGACACTGGTATTTACCAAAAACCTACAGATGTAAACTCCTTCTTACAAAAAGTAGCCAGCACTTTAAGAATAATCTTCCATATTCTCACATGCTTACAGAAGAAACTATACTGTTACAGGCCAATACTATTGAGCAGTTACGAGACAGACATAATTTAATTGGAAAAAAAAACTCTGAAGTAGGCCATGCACAAACAGCAAGCATAGACAAAATGAACTTTAAAGAAGACAAGCCAAAAAACAGGATAGAGTCAGATAGGATGGCTGTACCATTAAGATTCCATCTTCATACTACTCACATTACACATATAAAGTTATTAGGTTTTATTGGAAGATATCTCTAGATATAAAATTGCTCCAATGGTTTTAATTTCAACATGTACTTGCCTTGAGATAATAACTACAACAATAATGCTTTGTTGTTGTTGTGTGCCTTCAAGACTTTTCCAGCTTAAGGCAACATTATCACAGGGTTTTCTTGGCAAGATTTGTTCACAGGAGGTTTTGCTCTGGGCTTCTTCTGAGGCTGATAGAGTATGACCTATCCAAGGTCACCCAGTGGGTTTCCATGGCTGAGCAGGGATTGAGATTTGAACCTTGGTCTCCAGAGTTGTAATCTAGCACTCAGACCACTACACCATGCTGGCGCTCAACAATAATGACAGACACAGTAAAATGAGGTACTTCTCAGCACTACTACTGCTGCTGGATTTTCTCCCCAATTCTTCGAACAACAAACTGTATTTTATTGTTGACATGTTTAATGGCAGGTGCTATGAGCATTAGATAAGAAATACAGTGATTGTGCAATTTATCGTAATTGGTATGACAGCTAGGAAAAAGAGAATACCCATTTGTGAACGTAAAAGCTGTACTGGAACAGTTCACATGCAGGAACTGTTAATAAAGCACTTTTATCATTTTAAACATGGGTGAAGAACTTTGGCTCCTCAAAGGTCCAGCCAGCATGCCAAGACAAAGGGATTATGGGAGCTGTAGTCCATCTCATCCAGAGGGCCAAAGGTCCCCTGTATGTTATAGAATGAATCTGAGAACTGTCAAAACTCCTGTGATGGCTATACAGAATTTTAAAAGAATGTTTTAAGGTCTGGTGAGTGCTTTAACATTTTGAAAAGAAAAATAATTTGCAGAAATGAGATATTTCACAAGATTTATTAGTTGTTGTCAGTTTTTCTTTAAAAAAATTACATTCTAAAATCCAGAATAAGATTTGTAAAAAAATCATTTAAAAATAAGCAAAAATAACCTCCTACAACTCACACACTTACAGTGGAAGAAGGTTTATTACATATGACCTTTCAATCCTCTTAGAATTTATCCATAAAACTTGCCCAACCATGAAGGTTAACTAATCTTAGGAATGTAAGCCATTACAGGTAAATTAATTCTGTTTAAATCTCTACCAGACCATTTTTGTATATTAAGAGTGTTTTCTGAATTCCAGTAAGATTATTTTTTTTTCATGTAGAAAAGATTGCTCCTCATCAAGTGCATCTACACAAAGTATTTTCACAGGAAAGGAAATAAGCTTCCACAGCCAAGGTATGTTCCTGATTTCAAGCAACAGTAGCAGACAGTAAAGTGAGCTGTCATCTTTGCCATCTCCACTCACTGCTGCTTCCACCAGCTGGGTTGCTCGCCCTCCTCCCCATCACAGAGTCTACTGGAACAGTAAACAAGGTTGTCTGCTCTGGGGATGTGATATAATCTCCCCCCTTCCGCAGCTTTACCCACTGTAGTGCTAGTGACAAGAGGCTGGAAGATGCCAGTTAAGCTTCATCCTATAGGACCAGTAACTTCCAGCTGCATCACAGGTTCAAAAAAGGACATCTGGCTACTTCCTGGAGGCTCAATGAGGCATGTTTTTGAATCATGAGCACACTTCCATTACAGCTGGTCCTTATAAGAACTTTGTAACATTAAAAACTGGTGACTCAGCTGTCTTGTTTTCCTTTTCTTTCTCAAACCTTCCCTCCTCCTTTGTCTTTTTAGACTGTAAATCTGAAGAAAAGGAATGCTTTGCTTTCATTGACACCGAGATCCCTTCTGCTTTGAGAGCAAAGTATGTGTCTACATGTATGCATGTTAGAGTTGCCAGAGTGAAAACTGGAAAGAGTCCTTATACCTTTAACAGCTGTATAGGAGAGGGAATTTCAGCAGACACCGCTCGTTAACTGGTTGTGTGACAAAAAACACCTACCGAAATTCCTTCTACACAACCATTAAAATGTACAGGAGCCCTCCCTAGTTTTCATGCTGGCAGCCCTTAATGTATAGGTACATATATATCTTTTTGTCTCTGTGTGTGTGCATGGGTGTGGGTGGGTATATGCTTACAGATATGTATGCATGTATGCATGCATGCATCTTTAGATAAATCACTTAACCTCATGATAACTTATCTCCATGGTAATATGGACCTGTTCAAACAATACTTGACCTCCAAAAATTCTACAGTGAAGCTAGAATGGCTTCAGTTTTGAGAGTTTCTTCCTTGCACCCAACTCATTTTAGGTTGAATGTAAAAGGTGCACTGGGATGGGATCTCCTCGAGTGCCCCCTTATATTCTTCTGAAGTAGAGGTAGAGGAGGGGATATATAAGCCTCAGGCCTAGGATATATCTACCCTGCACAATTACAGCATTTTGATACCATTTTAACTGACATAGGCCCATCCCACACCAAACTCATTTGACCTTAGGGAAAGGAAGTACAATTGGGTTTGGTTAATACTTGAATGGAAAATCCCAGCAAATGCCAGGGATCTGCAGGTAGTTAGAAAAAAACTGTGCTTGAAAGGTACTGTTAAGAGTTAATAATGCTGCATCAGCATCAACTTTCACCCTCAAGGGCATTAAGGGCCACAAGGACTCAATGTCCTTTGAATATGTGACAGGAAATCTTCCCCCGCCTTACATTATACCATGCAACCGCCGACAGGTATGCACGGAAAGGTAAACAGACAGTCTGCTTATATAATAAGATGGCAAGTCAGCTGTTGCAAAACATTAGGAAAATAACATGTACGATACCCATGTTTTACGCAGAAGTGAAGTATGGCTCTATTCCAAAGCTTTTAGCATTGCACATAAAAGTAAGTGAACACTGAAACAGATGCTAATGGAAACACTGAGAGGATAACAGAGATCCAGCAGTCTCATTTTCACATAGCTTACAACACTGTTTAAGCATCTTTATTCAAAACCAACAATTTCTGACCTAACTAAGTGCAGAGAGTTTAAAATCATCAAGTGAGGGTTTCCCCAAAGGATACCACGAACCTCCTCAGCTGAGGGAAACTGAGTACCATATTTTTGTGCCAAGTCTTACAAATTTTTACTAAAGCTGCTTTCTTTGGATTATACAACACAGCACATTAACTCCTAAAGAGGTGTTCCTCCCACAAGAAAATATAATTAGAGAGGGTATGTTGTGGTTATATTGCCCCCATCCAAGCAAGAGAGCTTAAAACTGGGTGTTATTCCACACTGAATTACTAACTCACATTTCAAAACTTTCTACAATTCTAAGTTGTAGAATTTGCACAGCCTAAACACTGACACCTACCACTAGCAACAGCACTTATGCTTATTGGCACAGACTAATTGGATTAAACATCCAGATTCTATCTTTGAAACCATGCTACAGACCTTCTACAGCTCATCACCTAGTACCTTCAGTTCTTGGCTTCAATATCAGTGGGGTGATGAATCCATGCTGCGTTTTACTCTGAACTCTAAAGCAGCTATCCAGGGTGATGAACTTATTTTAAGGATTAAATCCAGCAACCTGGAGAGTTTGCTTATTTTTCAGATGAATACCTAGAGCAGAGCCAACACCCCACTACTGTATAACCACTTGGGAAACTAATCAGTTGCAGCTTCCATTCACAAAAAGGCATTGTGGCGCAAGTTGTCAGAATGCCAGGTTTTGATGGAGGAAGCAAATTCTGTTCAGGCATGAAACTTTCATAGTGCCTTAGACCAAGTTACTAGCTCTTACAACACAAATTTTTAAAATGGATACTAGGTACCACCCAGTTATCTGAACTTTACTGGTGTCTTCTTCAGCTCAGTGTGTTGCCAGACTCATAAACAGGCCCACTAAAAATAATCAGAATTTTAATTTTGGTGAATAGCAAGGAAAAGTTCTAGAAAGCCCACCCTAACATCTCTCTTTAAAAAGCTGCAGACAATATGTGGAGGTCCCTTTTAAAATAGTGCCAGGCTATATCAAACAGTAAGATGCAAAATAGCTACAAACTCAAAGACACACAAACATGCATTACAGTTATGAAATCTCACTCAAGCTTGTAAAATCTTTTTGCTGATTTTGAGAGGTGTAGCACATAAACTAACATCTGTATGCTCTAATTCTCATCTCCAACCCATCCCCAGCGGGCACAAAGAGACAAACCCCTTTCCTGCGTAGAGCTGAAACTGAGAAAACCAAAGCTCGCTAGTTACTAGAAATAAAACGGCTACCAAAACCAATACCAGGCTCTCTGTGAACATGCCAGCTTTCTGGAAACATAAGCTTGTTTACACTGTTTCCCTGTTCATACATGAGAAAGCATCACACACAACCGTTTTTCTACCAGATGTAAATTAAGGGACCAAAATAAACAGTTCTGAAAGAGCATATTTAAGGCTTCCAAACACTACACAGGCAAAATGGCAGTTAACAAAGCCTCTGACAAAGCAGCTCCTTTGTACAAAGTCTTTTCATGCCTTCTCAGTCTCCCCTTTTTCCTCATACTCTGTCTAGCTGGATGATTTTTTAACAGCATTGGCACTGGGAGCATAGTGAAGGAGGGCTGGAAAGACACAGACTTTCAGTATCAGGTTGCAGCAACACGTCTGTAACGAACAATGCAATGAAGCTTAAGATGGGGAAAAAAGTGGAATTTTACTCTAGCTAATCCTATTGAATCTGTGTGTGCCTGCTTGTAACAGGCAAAATAAGCAGCGGCTCCCCCCGGAAAACCTTACTGAGCATGCACAAAAGGCAGAAGAGGGAGAAGAGATAAGCCAGACTGATCAGCTCCCTTCAGAATGTTAAAAAAAGCAAGCACAGAACTTTAGGTTTGGCCACCAAAATCGAAGTCATAAGAAAGGAGGAAGCTGTTGGAAAAAAAAAGGATACTGAGTGAGTTTTGGAAGAAGTTTTCAAGTTTCTAGAAGGTTGACCAAGTTTTTGTTTACTTATGCAAGGCTTAATTGACCTGGTTGTTTCACTTCACTTGCACATGTTGTTAGTTTTGGTTGAAATGTCTGCCTGAACTTATTGAACTGCTCTTATTTTTTGTGATAGAAGAACCAATCCCTATTCTTTCCACGTTATTTCTGCCTCTGCTACCAAAGTTTTTGTTTAAAAAAATTAATGCCCAGGAACACATCTATTTCATTAACTGAGTTACTCTTGTACCATATATCATTAGCTTTCTTTGCCACTGTTAACACAGTAAGTGAATGGAGTCACAGAAAATGGGATAAAAGAATTTTTATTGTTAATTTTGCCATAGTTTTTCAATACCGATGTTGCTATTCAAAAATACTTCAGGAGTAGCCTATGTATGTATCAATCAATGTATGTATTTACGTGGTTAATATCTTGTCTTCACTCATCCCTGGGAGGCTTCACATCATTCATAAACCAAATGCTAGCAAAATCACAATAAATCATATTTACTGAAATGTAAATTGAAATGTAAATTTAGTATAAATTAAATATTGAAATGTAAATTAAATTAAATTGATTGTTATACTATTAAAACATAAATTAAGTTACAACACTTTGAGGATACTCAAACAATAATAGTAAGTAAAATTAACAAGTCCATCTGGTCCACTTAAAATCTTTGTCCCTATCAGTCAGACCAGAAACACAACAGTGAGGAAGGCTACATCCCTGGAAAGGTGCCATGTAATCTGAGTGCAGTCACCAAGGAAGGCTTCTCAGCTTTATAGATGAATTTTTGGAAGTAAAAAAATATTCTACTCAGGTTAGTCCTGTAATGGAATATCTGATCAAGCAGCAGCAGTCACACATCACACTGGAATATTTTTAATGTTATCACTGGCAGAGACCCAAAGAATTTTTAATGAACAGGGAAGGATGTGCCTGGATCATTTGGATCACTTAGATAAATCAGATGTCTTTAAAGTGAACTAATCACCCTAACTGTCCAGAATGACAAGTAACCAGTAAGTGGAAAGGCTTACCAGTAAGCAGCTGGCAAAAGACAATAAAAGATGCTAGGCATCCCAAGGCAAGCTTTGGGAGGAGATGCATGAAAGGTAATGGGTGACCTCCAAATCTATGCATGCTGATTTTGCAAAATGTCAGTACATGCAATTCTGTGTACCTTCTTCCACATGGAGCACAGCTAGCAGCAGGCAGAAACAGAGACTGCCTTTCCAGAGGCAATCCTGTGAATGAGGCCTTAAAGAAATAGTTTCCCGGATCTTGGGGAGAGAGGGAAGATCTCAAACCAAACAAAGTTCTTTCTTTGAAAAACATGCAGGAGAATGTAAGACCATTATAAAACATTAAGAGAAAAAAAGGCTCCAAATTTATCATCTCCAGAGTCTCACTGTGGCTGAAGAAACAGGATGCGTAGTGAGCCATGGTCATATTTCCTTTCTCTCTGCCCATTGCTGCCTGGAGTTTATCTACATAAAAGCCAAGAAACAAGTAAGGTGGTTGTAATACATTATTAACATGACAAAGTCTGCCTTTTGTTTGATTGCTATGAGTAGCTGATTCGCTCCTACCCAAATCAAGCTGGATCAAATAACAAAGGAATCAAAATGAAAACAATACCGTTCTAGAGAATTCAGGTAAGATATTATCTATATTTTATAATACTTGAACAGCATATGTTCATACCAATATTAATTAGATTCAACTACTTTGTTCACATTACATCAGCATCTGTCACTGTACACCTCTTGAATCAGTTTTGAACTGGTGATTACTTATGCAGCTACGCTCAATTTACTATCATATTCCTCTCCAAAGTGGAAGCAGCAGAAGGAGAAAAATTTAGCTTTAAGGGCTTTTGTTACATGGGAAAATATCAGCAATTTGAAGGGAACATCTAGAACTCACGGTTTTGAAACAACATTTAAAATACAGGATGGAAATGTCCAGGAATGATAAATCAGGTCTTAAATATAGGATTTCCCATCCAGTATTAAATAAATCTGAATACCTCCTACTGGTCTGTAGAGTTTACTGTGTGTACCTCACTTAGGCCTTGTTTGCATACCTTGGCTGCCATCCTGTTAGTGGGTTATGATGGTATAAGTCCAAGATATGCCGTTGTAACTCAACTGATGTTGCTGAAGATAACCATGTACCAATCATGCAATGACCAAAATCATCCTCAAAAACCCATCTTTTCTCTGCTGTAGTCCTCTCAACATGGGCATTTCCCAGTTGCTGGAGACTAAGAAAAGAGTAACAGAGACGTGCCCAGCTATTTTCCTACAGATTGACACACAGAGACAGGCATCCTTGAGATCTTCCGTCCAATTTCGAGAATCCATGAGACTGATGTCACTGCCAAGTGTCCAGCTATAGAAAAATAGGTGGACACTTTTCCATCACTCTTGCGGCTTGACATTAGCCATGAAATCGCTGTGCTGGGGGACTTGAAGCAGAGAAAAGGCAGGGTTAGGAAGGAGGGTTAGATGGGAGACATATAGTTAAGCATGTGTGATACACGTCCCAATCCAGGATCTCAGCCAATGTTTTATTCTTTCTCTATGCTTGGTTGCACCTCAAGGATCCTGACAAAGTATTGTGCAAATCTGTACATGAATGCAAACACAAGATTCCTAGTCTGCTTACTCTGGGGGCCAGGAAGCATGCGCTAGCTTTCCTTAGTTTTGCCCTTGCATGTTCCCTCCCCTTTTTCAAATTGACGATGAAGCAGTGCTATGAATGTATGGTTAACCATGACTACAGATGGATAGAGTCAATCAAGGAAGACACAACCCTGAATCTGCAAGACCTGAGCAGGGCAGTTGACAACAGAGTAACTTGGAAGTTTTTCATCTATAGGGTTGCTATAACTCTAAGTCAACTTGACAGCAGTCAACAACAAAAACTTCAAATCAGTGTGTAACCAGTCAGAGGTTAGTTTACAGACTAATATGAAACTAACCACAGTTAATGCTAACAATGGAGCACACAAACAAACATACTCCACTGTCAATGTTTTATGTTCTGGGGGAGAAGCTATTCTTGCAGTACCATGAAGCCATGTTTACAGTGCGATGGCTTACCGATGGTGGTAGTATGGGGGTTACGCAGAGGAGAGCCTTCTCCAGTGTGGCCCTTGCTATGTGCAATGATCTTCCCAAAAAGATTGGACAGCCCCCTAAACTGGAGCGTCCCCACCAACAGACTAAGGAATATAAGTGTGCCTCACTTAACAAAGTAAAGATGTTCCTGGGTATTGCTTCTTTAATGGAAAATCTGGTACAAGAGATAGAAATGGCACAGGGATAGAGATAGGTTCCTTCACCACAATCAATCAATCAATCAATCAATCAATCAACAACTATCATCGAAAACTAACAATATGCATGTGTGAAATGAAACAACCAGGTCAGGTAAGTCTTGCAGAAGTAAACAAAAGCCGGAAGGCACTTGAAGGTTTCTTCCAAAATGTATCCGGGATGTCTTTTGTCTTTCATCAACCTCTACTTTTCTTATGATTTCTACTTGTATGATTTCTTTAACATGTTGGGAGTAGCTGGTGGGGCGGGCTTAACTGCTTTCTGTTCTTCACCTGTTTTTCTGTTTGTGCATGCTCAGTAAGAGATCCTGTTTACCCTGCCTGTGGTAGGCAGGCACACACTGCTACAGTAGGGCCTGCTAGAGCAGAATCCCATTCTTTCCACCTCATGCTTTTCTGTATTGTTTACTGCAGGCACATCTGTGTTTTTTCAGTCCTTCTTCAGCATCCTCCCAGTACTGTTCTTGCTAAAAAAGCTTCCAGCTAGGCAGAGGACAAGAAAAAGAGGCTCTAGGAAAGTGCAAAATGTGTGGTGAATTTAAGTGTTCTTAAATTGTATTATAAATGGTTTTTTTAATGGCTGTCTCTGGTAGGTGCCTTGAGTCCACTCTGGAAGAAAGACAGCACACAAATTAAATAAATAATTAAATAATAAAAATAAAGGCACTTCTTTATCAGAGACTTAACAAATTGAGGTATGCCTGTATTTTGATGTCCCAACGTTTTCCTGATGGCCAGCTCCTTCTGATTACTGTGAATGAGATATCTTATCTGAATGTTTGAATATCTGATTTTACTGTATTTTGTTACCATTTTCTTTTTAGCTGGTTTGGTTGGGGGTTTTTTGTAAAAATATAAAAGTCATCTATGTTTCTTAATAAATAATAAATATAAAAAGTTAAAAAGGGAGACAAAACTGGCATGAGAATCCTCGGAAAGATTTTGATTTCATTCTCATAAGGTTAGATTCCCACTAGGTCAGGTCGAATAGGCTGAAAGAGAACTACATGGAAGGTACTTTCTTCACCTTTTCCTTCCAGATGCAGCCCAGGGGACCCTGACCAAGACATCCCAAAAAGGCCTCCTCCTTTAGAGATTCAACCTTCCCACTGCCATTGTCACCAGCTTCTGCTGCTTTTTTGTCAAGAGGAGGGCCAAAGAGCAAGCAGGCAGTGTCTCTCACCACTACCAATGGCTAGTGAGAAGAAGAAGCAAAGAAGCAAGATGCAATGTGAGGGAGAGAAAGAGCAGGTCAGTATAGGCCCAGTCATGCCAGCTATTACTCCCTAGTAAGTATGCTTAGGACGGTAGCCTTTGGAGAACAGACATGGGCGTTTTCCTTGCATAATCAGAAGACATTTACTACACGGCAGCTTAAACAAATGGAAGCCTGTCTCACTCATACATTCTTCAAAACAAAGAATGCTGTCAAGGTTGCTTCTTGGGTTGGGGTCAGCAGAAAATGTAGCCATGAACGAGACTTTTGAGATTTACTGCCCAGACTCAAAGAAGGACCTTGGGCTTGAACTCATTCTCACCTCTACGTCTTTGTACTTGTTTTTTTAAGACACACAAAGGACTATGGAAATAACTTTTGCAAGCTACATTATTTGCCATTGCCTGCCATCACCCTCATATATGGCTTAGGTGCTTGACATAAACTAGGCAATCAATTTTGAAAACTAGGACAGATTGTTACATAAACAAAGCACAAACAGGACAGCCAGACTGACATTAAAAGAGTCAAGATGCCTCTGTTAACATTGATTAACACTTGCATAACTGACCTAACAATGCGCTTTTCTCCTTAGTTTGCTTTGTATGTTATGAAATTTCTTTTCATATAACACATTGGGAAAAAATGAAAATTGAACAATGAAAAAAGCAACTTACTATTTATTTTGTTGTCCCAATAACTCCCTTTAAAGTGATTCAGACAAGGAAGTAAAAAGTGGGTTTGGGATCTGAAAATTACATTTCAAATAGAAATATCCCAAGAACATAATCTCCTCCTCAGGAGCTTATTATAAAATTTGCATTCATGGGACATCTAAAGCCATTGTGTGTCTGTGGCACACAGAGAAAGAAAGAGAAAGAAATGTTTTAAATTATGCAGGATTCATAAGGAAAAATAACTGAGGTTTGGACAATTCACATTCTAAAACCAGGCATAAATTAACACTTAAAAAGCTATAGGATGCTACAGAGCTGAGGTAGGTTGAAATGTTAAAGTTGTAAAACCCAGCAGCAGGACAGCACACGTCTAAATGCTTTGAAATAGCACAAACAAAAGGTTTCTGATTTGTTTGAAACTTCTGTGTCTATGTTATTTTTCTTTTCTGCTTTTGTACACACATACATATATATATACGCATGTACACAAGAAATTTTAATCCAAAAGCTGTAACTCATGAACACAGAAATGTAGCAGGCTTTCTGGCAACAGTTCATTCCCCCTTTTCTACTTCTCTGTGTCAATGTGTGTACACAATCCTCTTTATGTTCATATACAGTGCAAGTCATCTGTGTTGTGCATCTCAACAAAAAAGATCATTCCAAATTGAAAAAAGTATCTTACTTTATTATATTACTAATCTTAGAAACATATTTGGTCTCCAGAGACTTCATAAAACAGACCCATTCATGTCTGTGCATATAATTCCTATCTCATGAAATTTAAAATTACCCATCTCTCTCACTCACAACAATTATCTGGGGATGGAAACCAAGGATTGTGTCTTGGACGCTGCCTTCACTGTGAGGATTAGCTTTAGAGCCCAGCCACCCATCTTTTTAAAAGTTACACCTCTATTACTTCCAGTTGCAGATCAACATTGGCATGAAACCACAACTGCTTTGTTTTGTTTATACAATCACTCCTCTTCTCCTCACTAGAAGAGAATCCTAATTCAGAAACCACAATTTACCCAAAACACTAACTTTATTAAGAAATATTTCAGAAGTAACTGAAGAAATACAGGCCAACAAATATGCAATGCATCTTGTTTCTACATTGTGTTGTGCCTATATGTGTCTGTGCACGTGCACTGGGTAGACCTGTTCAACAAGAAACTTGCACATGCCTCATATGTGGATTCAACATAAGCCACATAGTTCACCAAGGTGCTCCTTCAAATGTTATAAGGACTACCACTAACTTAATGCACAAGGAGCAGCAGGTTTTCAATGAGTGTGCTTCTTCAATAACATGAAGCCATTCTCAAAAAACAATGTGTTTAACAATTTAAATGCAATTTACTAATATGGTTTGTTTTCTGTCAGGGAAAATTCCAGCCAACCTCCACGCTTCGTGTACATAAACATAACCAAAGCTACAGATTACCAGTTGCATTCAATAACACTATCTTGTTATCCATAAGCACAAAGCATTTCTTATGGGTCAGAGCTTATCGTACAAAACACACAATAGCTGAAGAACTGAAGATAAATAAACACTGTGTAATTGATCTCAAGAGGATCCAACGAAACAATAGTTCACGGCACGTTCTGTGAACAAAAGGTAGCATTTTTCAAACCCTGAAAGTCTGAGAGGAACCAAATAAAAACACCTAGATTAGAAAGGGGTTCAGGAGCTATCTTCCCAAGATTTACTTTATGCATCTTAAATCCATTCCCTCTTTACTTAACCTTCAGGGAAAAAAATTCTTCATCATTTCTGTCCAGCTGCCTTATAAGATGTAGGATTACAGAGATGAGAACACCCAAAGCTTTACACCTGGTAATTTAGACAGGTTTCACTTAGAATTACCATAGCTCTCCTTAGCCCCAAAGGGTCTTGTTAAAAGGCTAGACAAAGGCATGAAGCATATAATAATAGACAGTTAATCTAGAATCCTCAAACCACCCAATTTATTTGAATGGGGGGATTTCTAAATAGGACTTTTCTCAAAGAATTTGGACAGCTAACCTATTTAAAACAGGACCTCCATTTAATTTACTATACGAAATTCCAAACTACCCAATAAGGACCTAGGCATAGGCCTGTACTGGCACGGGGTAGCTGCACAAAAAATACTGTCAACAGCTACATTTAGTAACTTTTCTCACAACGCATAAGCAGGTGCGTGAGCAACCACTTACATACTTCAGGCAAGTGGTGATGGAGGGAAAGTGCTTTCCAATAAATGCTGAAACACTGGAACTGAGTACTTACAACCATCTAGGGTTAGGGAATGGGCTCCATTCTTCACAGAGGAAACTGGCAGTACATATCCAGAAAACTGAGCAACTACATCCACACTTCCAGAAAATAAAATACCCCAATTAAAACGATCTTTCAGATTCTGGATTTTTTAAAAAATAAATTGCAAGTCAACAAGACCAGAAAGTTCTACAATTGCAGAACACATGCTCAGAATGAGAGCCTGCATGCCAGAATTATGCTGACTTGGCATACAAACGCCATAGTTATGGAGCTGTTAACTTGAGTCCTAGCCAGTTTATAGGATGTTTTACCTCTTTTTGTTTTAGGAAGACTTTATATATGGTGACCATTGTCCTGACAGAGTCTGAGGAGAATCCCTTTTGGCAAGTTCTAGATTAAAGCTATAACCATTTCCTCACTAGCCTGTTATAGTACTATTATTCCACTTTCAATATCCTATGGAATCCTGAGGGTTTGCCAAAGGCCCCTCCCTAAAGTGCAAACCTCAGGATTCCATAGGATGTTGAAAATGGAATAATAGCACTATAACAGGCTAGTGTGGAAATGGCCTATGTCTTAAGCATTAATCCCACTGTTAGCCTCAACTAGAGTACACCTGATGAACAAAGGGAACTTGCATATATTGTCACTTAGCAAATTACCATTGATTCAATAGATGTAGTTGTGACTAACAATAGGATTTAGGCCACAGACTCTACCTTATTGAAGATGTAGTATCTGAAGGATTAGGGCCTAGATATCCTAGGGCAGTGGTTCTTAACCTTTACTTTCCTGAGGACACCTTGTAAATATAATTTGTTGCTGGGGATCCCAAGTCTTAACTTGAGATTTAAGCATTTGATTTTTATTTAAATGTTCAAATATTTATTTGAATATTTATTTGTTTGTTTGTTTGTTTGTTTGTTTGTTTCTTTATTTAAGGCTCCTAGTGACTAAGATTCAAATCCCTGTTCAGACACTGAGTGGCTCTGGGCAAGTCACATTCTCTCAGCTTTAAAGGAAGGCAAAAGCAAACCCTTTCTGCACAAATCTTGCCCAAAAAAACAAAAAACAAAAACCTGTGATAGGTTCATCTTAGGGCTACCACAAGTCAGAAGTAACTTGAGGCACAAAACAACAAAGTGCTGTTGACAGGGGAAGGTTCTTTCTAGCCATCACATTTCCTCCTTTTGAAAACTGACTTATAGTGATCCTAAAATGAACATATTATGGAAGTTTTCTTGGCAACATTTGTTCCCTTTGCCCTTCTCTTAGGCTGAGAGAATATGACTTGCCTGAAGTCACCAAGTGGGTTTCCATGGCCATGGATTCAAACCTTGGTCTCCAGTCATAATTTGGTTACGTGCTCATACCTATTGCTGTGTCCCTTTCACTGGGGATGTGGCAGCAGGTGTGTGTGTGTGTGTGCTGATGCCAAAACTTCTCCTTCATCTGCAAACAAGGGAGCAGTTTGGTTATGCACACACGTCTGCTGCCATATACCTCAGCACCCACCCCCCTGCTGCCACATCCCTGACGAAAGGAAAACTACAGCAAGCATGTGTGCATACCCAAACTGCTCCCTCTTTTGCAAACAAGGGAGCAGCTTCAGCACCTGTAGCCCTCCAGTGCCACATCCCTGTTGCTGCTGGTGGTTGTGTCCAGAAGCAAGGTTTCACAGACCCCTTGTGAGAGCTCCATGGACCCCCAGGGCTCCACACACCCCAGGTTAAGAACCATTGCTCTAAGGCACCATATTTCATATGATCTTGGAAGCTAAGCAGGATCAGCCCTGGTTAGTACTGGGATGGGAGACTGCCAATGAATACCAGGTGCTGTAGGCTATTTTTCAGAGAAATAAACTGACAAAACCACTTATTGAGTATTCCTTGCTTTAAAAAGCGCATGAAACTCATGGGTCATCACAAGTTGACAGGCAGCTTGAAGGTACATACACATACATTATCTGAAGATATTTCTTGTTGGAGATTTCATATTTATAGGTAAGCTGGAGCCACTGGGGCTCCAAGAATGATGCTCAGATCAAGGAACCACGTTTATGTATATTATCATAGTTTGCTGCAACTGGGCCATCCAAAAAGGGCATTTATTATATGAAATACTCATTACATGTTTTAAACACTTCCTGGAATCCAGAAGCAAATTAACACTTCCTGAGTGCTAAACGAAATTTTGTGTGAGGAAGCTGAAAAGAGTTGGGCAGCCTTTCTCTTTTGGTTGGGTTTTTTACCAGACTGGCTTCATAGGGCTACTTTGCCTCTGAGGAGATTTCTCTCAGTTCCTCTCAGACTTTAATTATTTCAGTTAGTTCTAGATATGAGAGAAAGAAGCTTTTTCCCTAAGAAAAATGCTAATTTGGAAATGCAGGCCTAGCAATTCACAGGTTACCGTATTTAAAAAGATTGATCTAATACATTCAGCATACAGCCCTCCCAATGGGGCTGAGAATCCTTGCAATTTTACCTTAAGAAGCAGCCTTAAAACTACTGGATATGGATGCTGGATGTTTGAAAATGAAGGTACCGTTGACCTGTTGGACCATATTGAAATTTTCCAGCCTCTTATCCCATGATTTCTCTGTAACCCACAGCAAGGCTGTCAAACATGTACCACACAGATGTTGCTCTGCATAGAAGTCTTTAGAAAGTCAAGCTGAAACTCATCATAAAAAAGATTATGGACCAGGTTTCAGCCATGACTTCAAGGTTTCAGAAGATAATCCCTTTTTAGCCGATCTCCTTTATCTGGTCCACCACAGACATGAAATAAAGAGCTGCTGCCACTGTGTCTAGTGTGAAATTTGGTGTGAAAGGCTGGACAGCTTAGGTATAGCAACTGGAGTCCTACAGTTCATCTACAAAATTTCTAAGGATGGAAAAATTGTTGCTGATAATCCAATCACATGTAGATTGGATATGTACTCTCTTCACTGTCAAATGAGAAGTAAAAGCACTGAAAGAAGGGTTTTTTTAAGGCTTGCAGCAAACAAACTCAAGCTGTTTTTTTAACACCACAGCAAGAACTCAACACAGATATAAAAAATATACACACTTTTGAATTACAGAACTCAGTCCGGCATTGATTTCTTGTATAACTGCATACATTTAAGGGGATTTAAAGGGATTCCAAGGAAGTGGTGAGAAAGAAACTCATTTTTCAAAATGCTGAGCACCTCACAGATCCAGTCAGAATTAGTAAGAGCTCCAATGGGATGACTGTATCATTAAAAGATTTATTTTTCAAGCACAGCAGTATTTAATTGAAAAATAGGTACCAAAGTTTCTCCTGCCAGGATTCTTGTGCCTTTAACAGTAACTGATTTAAAGAAATTTCCCAGTATTAAAAATAAAATGATAGAGAAATCTCTATCTTTTAACTCTCTGCAAGGCACAGAAGCCCTGCTATAAACAAAGCTAGAATAATTAAGGGATGCAATGACGCCTCCAGGTAGAGAAATACTCATATCACACTGATTTTCAGTGCAGCTCAACAGAACAGATTTCAAACTCCAAGACTGCTCTTATGGAACAACCCTACACATTTATATTTCGAAGCAAGTTCAGTGGAACTTACTCCCTAGTGGGTGGGCATATACAAAATATAAGACAGCATCCTACTGTCTGCTGTTGGTTCACTTCTCAACTATCATTGCAAACATTTTATCAACCCTCAGTAGTTCTCAGTAGAAATAATTCTTAAAAGGGTGGTTGCAACATTTGGAGTTGTAAGAAATGTAATATTATCCACACCTATTCATTTATACACACTAGAAGCCAAAATACAAGAGAAACTAATCTATCTCACATGAAAAGTGATTTAAAAAAAGAAATTAAAAAGAAGTTGTTATAAGTAAGCAGAATCAAATGTAATTATTATTCAATGTAGAAAAGCCAAGGTAAAGATGTTTGCAATTTTAATTAGGAAAGACCTATTTGTGGTTAGGCCATTTTATGCTTATGGTATTATATAACCAATCCTCCTTCCTCAAAATAATTTTGCTGACTAAGAGGTCTTTCCAGAAATGACAGTACAAAATATTCACACACAACACAATCTCATGCTGGCTGTTCCAAAATGCAGTCAAGGAGTCTTTATTTACCAGTCCTCCTCTATGTTGTGATTACTCATATGCATTTCCCAAACAATTCTCCTTACAAAAGTATATCATTAAAAGCCCTGAAAAAGCAACAGGAAAGTACAATTGGCCAAGAACATGTTCAATGGCTGCTTTCCTTAATTTATACATAAGAGGTTTGCTTTTTTCCACTCAGATTCCAGCATTCCTGTAAGAACATCTTGCCAATCCTGGCAGACTGCAATACAGTTTGGGGAAAAATAAATGAATAAGGAAACAAATGGAGAGGACACACAGAACTGCCATGGTATTGATCACTGCAGGGGCAATTACAGCAGTCATGAAAACACCGGCCTTGACTTACACTGTAGCCAGCAGAACTGATGGCTATGCCGCTGGGCTTTTAAACTGAAAAGGAAAGGCACATTCACCAGTGGCACACTGCTCACTCAACCCAAATTCCCTGACAGGTAAATTCAAGAATCAAGGCTCTGTTACTGTTGGTTTTATGTCACTGCGGCTTTTAAATATGGCATCAGAGGTTTGAAACTCTGACAAGGGGAGAGCTGCACGGTGTCAGACCTATAACAGCCCTCTCAATCCCTTCCGTGGGGGGATTGCGCCCGAAAGAAGCCTTTATTCTCCTCCAAGGCATTTAGAAATAAAAAAGATCAAAAATTAAAACTCAGAACATTTTAAACCTGCCGCGTTGTTTTCCTCCGCAGAGGAGAGGCTGGACTTACTGCCTAGTCAGGGAAGAAGCGGTGGCACAAAGGCGTCCGCGGGTCCTCTCCCTCAACTCTTTTTTATTATTATTATTATTTAAGACCTAGCGGAGGACCGGCGGCGGCGGCGGCGGCGGCGGCGCCCCCCGAGCTGCGCCTGCTCGCCTCTCAAAGCCGCTCTCGTCGGCCGGCGCCGGTTCCCCTCCGCCGCCTCCCGGCCTCCGGGGCCGCTCGGCCGCGATGCTCGTGGCTCTCCCTCCGCTTCCCGAGCGGCGCCACCATTGTCTGCGAGGCTCCCTGGGTCGCGGGCGAGTCCCCCGGGGGTCGGCTGCGCACCGGCGAACAAAGGGCCGGCACAGGCGGCGGCGGCCGGCGACGCTCACAGGCTGGAATAAGCCGGTCGCGGGGAAGCATGCTCACTGCGAAGCCCCAATGGAGGAAAACAACGTGCCGTTTCCCATCGCCGCCTGCCTCCCTCCCTCCCTCCCTCCCTCCCTCCCTCGCTCGCTCGCTCGCTCGCTCCTCCCCCCGCCCCTCCGGCCAGGCTTGTCAGAGGCGTGTTCGCGCTCCGCGGCAGCGCCTGGAACTGCGCGCAAGCAACACGCGCCACGGCTCTCTCTGCGTGCGAGGCTCGGCGCACAAGGATGCCCGGTTGCAGGCAGCCGTCCGCACCCCGACGAGGGAAGGGGACGGTGGAGCACGGAGGGATGAGGGAGGCCACAGACAAGCCCGAGCCTGGCACCGAAAGGGGCTGCCGTTCAATCCCGCCTCCCGCTTGCAGTACCTGATCGCGCGGCGCTCTTCCTCCTCTCCTTCTTCTTGCCTTCCCCCTCTCCCCGGCGGCTGCAAAGGTGCCGATCCCAAGGGTCGGAGAGGGAAGGAGGGGGAAGAGGGGGAGCAGACCAAAAAAAGAAGAAGCGAATCCAAAGCGATGAAAAGTCACTCAGTCATTTTGTCCAGGCCTGCAGCTCTCCTGTGAAAGAGACAGGGGGAGGAGGGAGAGAGAGAAAAAAAATTCAGATTGCACCGGCTGTTTCTGACGTCCTCCCCAACCAGCCCCTGCTCCAAGCGCGGCACACCGTCCCTTTCCTCCCGCAAGGGTTGCCCAGCCGACCTGGGCTCCCCCCGCCATCCTAGAAAACTTCCTGGGTGTGCATTTTCTCATTCAAAAGGTTCATGGGGTGGAAGGTTCTCTGCTGCGTAGAGACCGACCATCTGGACTGACGCAAAAAAAAAAAAAAATATTGCACACCTCACATCCTGGCATAACGTCCTAAACGAATTCAGAAGCACCTTTCGGGCCAACTGGGAAGAAGAAATTTCTAGCACGGGCTGTCGTGTCGTGTCACTTTCATCAGATCCTCGTAAGGAACGCACAATACTGTAACTTCCAAGCTAAATCTCGGCTCACTGATTAAATGGTATATGCCCTTTTATCTACCCTGGGTGTCCATTTGGACACACAACTGATACTTTAAAAATACCTTGCCCCCCCCATCGTCTCCCTAGACCACCGAGTCCACAGATCTCCCGCTTTGAACGCGGTTCCCTCTACTTCCTTCTAAACGCGCAACTTATCTGGGGCATTCTTCCCCTCCACTCTGTGCCAGGCAACTGAGTTTCTGCTGGGCACCCCCGTGTGATTTCTTCAGTAGAGCCGGCAAAGTTTCCATTCTCTGGCGGGGACTGTTTGCCTCTCCCTTCATCAGGGTCAGTTCCGCACTAGACTGTCATAGCGCTATTATTCCACTTCCTAACATACTATGGAATCGTGGGGTTTGCGGTTTAGGGAGGGGCCTAAACAGTTTAGGGAGACGCGAAGGTCTGCTTGCAGAACGATTCCACTGTATTTAGTTGGAGGTTTTTCCTCCCCTCAAGAGAGCAACATCCAGCACCGCCTCTAGCCTTTAAGCTACGACTGGAGTAAGGGACAGACAGCTCATGGACAAGAAGAGGCCAGCCCTTGCTGGATTATCAGGCAAATCCACGCAGTAAAAGGGAGGAAACTAGCAGTCTCAGAAATGCTCTGTTTTTAAGTGGCATGGGAATCATGCAACCTTCCAGATGATGTTGGACTGCAGTTCCCAGCAGCCACTGCCCGCATGGCCAATGGGAAGGAATGCTAGAAGATGCAGTCCAACAACATCTGGAAAACTACGATTCCTATCCCTACTATATGCTCAAGTTACCCACCAGGATCGCTTTCACACTATATGATTATAGTGCTACTATCGTACTCCTGAGGCCTGGAGTTTAGGGACAGACACTTAGAACTCCGCTAGTGCCTCACCAAACTTACAGTGCTATTATTCCACTTTCAACATCTTGGGGAATTCTGGGGTCTGTAGTTTACTGAGGCCAAAGAGCTCTCTGGCTGAGAATTCTAAATGCTCCTCTCTAAACTGCAGACCCCAGGATTCTATAGGATGTTCAAAGTGGAATAGTAGCACTATAACAGGGTATTGTGGAAATGGCCTGAATCCCAGGATTCCATAGAATACAACTAGGGCAGTTAAAGAGGAGTCATATAGCTGTGACTGTGTATGTGAAAGGACCAGAAGGCCCCACACAAATCTATAGTGGACAGTTTCACCAACAGCTTATTGCAGTTCAGCCAACCTACAGATGCTTTTCATTACAGCAAAAAAAACAACCAAGAATCTTGCAGCATCCTAAAGACAAACTAGTTTTATGTAGCATAAAATGCCTCTCAGAATTCTGCTCCAATTTATCAGATGCTGGAATCTGCAAAACGTTATGCCACATAAAACTTGTCAGTGTTTTAAGTTGCCACATGACTCTTTGCCATTATTTTTTCCAGCAAGAGATTAGCACAGTTACCTTGCACCCCTCCCACCCAATATTTTCACTTCTATAGGACAGTGAACAAGAGAAGGGCACAGACAGGAAGTTCAGCTGACTGGCAGGGAACAGAGCAAGTCAAGCACAGTTCCCGTTTGGTAAATGCAAGGAAAACAAGGGGTGCTTACAGGCCTTACGCTATTCAGGGGAAAGAGAGGTCGTTTTACAAAATATAAGCTCCTCTTCCTATACAGGGGACCCACCTGGCAGTCAGCACATGGTTCACTCATATATTAGCTGCCCTGAGGCTATCAACTGTTTCATAAATGTAGACTCAAATCAATGGTAGAGGCACCTAAACTGTTACCAGCATGCAGAAATTTTCAGCGTTGGCCACAGGCATCATGCAATGTGTAATTTACTTTAGGGAAAAGCAGAGGGATGAAGTAATCCAGTAGCACCTATGAGACTAACTAGTTTTTTTTCAGTGTGTGCTTTTGCAGATACAAATCCATTTTTTTCAGTGCATCTTAAGTGGATTGCAACCCATGAAAGTTGATGCTAAAATAAACCAGTTAGTCTTATGGCTAATTTCTTCATGCCTGATCCCTTTTCCCAATGTAAGCTGAAAAAGACTAACACAGCTATCACTTTGAAAATTATGTACATTTGAAACTACAATTGTTTCTTCCCCCTCCACTATTTAACAAATACAGACTTGGAGGAGAAAAAGATTAATTAATTTAAAGATTAAAATAAACAGAACAGACAGACTTTAATCTATTGTGTATATGGCATAGGCAGATAATTCAAAAGTAAAAGAGCTGTACAGTCTGAAAAGTCAGATACTGGCAGGAGTATAGTTAGATTGTGGGGGCACTGCTCCCGAAAAAAAGAATTCTGCCCTCTAGATTAAATTTACCTTCAGTCTCTAAATTTCTAGCACTGTAGTAACTTAAAACTTAAGCTGAATATTTAGATATACTATTTAGACATCCCAAGAAATGAGGCAGGCAAAGTTAACAAGAAAATGAGAACACAGGAATACAAAAGTTCCAAGTGTGAATGATTTACCATGTCTCATTCTCTGCAATGCTAATAATGTAGGGACTTGAGGGAAAACGTCAGTCTAGGGGGAAGAAAATTTTATTTGGTGGAGCAATGCCATCATTTTGCGCATGCACGCATACACACACACACATATACCATAGCTACAATCCTGATTCAAGTCTATTGCTGTAGTAACGGAGAGCTGAACTTGAGCCTAGGGCATGAATTCTCTCAGACTGAAGTAGGGAAGAACAATCCATCCTGGTAATATGAACAGCTTTTCTACTGTGACTTGGTGACTGGCTTGGAAAATGTTTTTGGCTGAATGGATCTGAGTGTCCTTTTTTTAAAATACTGAACTCTGAATCTGAAATTTACATTGGTTACTGAGTTCTGGGCTTCTTATTATTGTGTGCCTTCGCACAGTTTCCAACTTGCGTTAACCCTATCAAGAGGTTTTCTGGGACTGAGAGTGTGTGATGTGCCCAAGGTCACCCAGAGGTTTTCCATGGCTGAGCAGGGAATCAAACCCTGGTCTCCAGGGTCATAGTCAAATGTTCAAACCACTGCAGCACTAAATATAAACTACTAAATATAAAAAAGTCCTCACTAACTTTGACAGACAAATCATAGCCATGTCGTTTAAGATCCCGAACAACTTTGCTCAACCTGTATGGTGCCCAAAGTGTAAAATTCTCTGCCCATAAAGGACAGCCACCAAAAGAAGCAGTTAAAAAAAGGCAAGGAAGCAACAGACAGGAAGCCTGGCCACCAGAATTCCTTCTGCCCTGTTCACTCTTTGCTTGAGGCCAGTGATCCAAGTCTTGGCAGGAAGGTTCATTAACCACTATCATAGAACAGCAAAGTGGTCCCAAGCTGGGAGAAAGGCAAGATATGAAAAGTAAATAGACAGACAGACAGACAGACAGACCAACCGACCGACAATAAAGGCAGGGAATTTCAGTGCCACAGCTTAGAAACTTTCCTCACCCCATGCCATCCCCACTTGGTAGGCACTTTGCTTCCCTGTTCTGCTCCCCTACCTTTGGCTGAAGCTTCACTGTGCATAATGGATACAGCTTGCTCCCATTTCTAGACAAACCAGCCCCTCCACATGGTCACTGAATGGCCTCCCAAGTTCTCAGTGTCATGCAGTGCTGTATACTCATCAGGATTAGGACCTTTGAATTCCAGCCTGTCTCCAGGCAAGGAAAATAAAACTACATCCTACAGTTTTAACAGGTATCCAGCTGCACTTTGTCATTTGAGAGATGAATACACACCATTTATTTCACTGTATGTGTGCGTGTATGTGCCTTCAAGTCTCCTGTTGACTTATGGCAATCCCATGAATGGCATAGGGTCTTCTAAGGCAAGGAATACTTAGAGGTAGTTTTGCCAGTTCCTTCTTCTGAAATAGTCTACAGCACCTGCTATTCAATGGCAGTGTCCCATCCAAGTACTAAGCAGGGCTGACCCTGCTTAGTTCTCAACTTCAGATGGGATTTAGTGCCTTTACATCATTTAGGCTACACCACCTAACAAGGCTAATGAGAGCTTTCACAGCCTACTGTATGTTTTAATGGTATGTATGTGCGCACCATCCAACACAAGTAGTTATAAAACATAAAAAGTCTATCTCAGAAGAACGTTTAAAATTTAAATGTTTTCAGAAATTTGTAACATATGAATCATCCTTGACTAAAAAAAGGCAGATGCAATTTGTAAATTCATAGTCCATTCACTCAGGAACAATTTGGCTTCAGGACACATGAACAACATCCCTGAGCAACTTTTAAGGGCACCTATTATTTTGAACTGCTTCCAGAACTTCACATCTGTTAAACAAAAGCTGAAAGTACTCACAGTCTAACAAATCCTTGACTTTAGACATTGTTTTTGAAGTTCTGTTATATTATGCAAATAACCAAGTAGATGACAAGGAGAACCTATTTCCGTGAAGTAAAAAAGAACAAAGCCTTATAATTATCATTATATTAACCATGCAGAAAGCGAGGTCTGACACAGTGATTGAAAATGCATCATAAATAACATTAATGACTGTAAGCCATGAAAAGAAAGTATGAGTATACTGTATGTTTGAACTCCATAATTACAAGATTTCAATAATGTAAATATAAATATCATATAATTTTGTCCACAGTCTTTTATGGTCCACAGAATGCTTTACCATTCAACCAATGGCTTTCTTTGCCATCGAAATTACATACTTTCCAACCTCTCCAACAGATGGACTATTGTATACATATACCAGAACTGTGAGAATTATTAAGCTGCTCGTAGGCAGTCAGGCTGTAAGACACCTTTTTTCCAAACCATTACAAAAATCCCTCTGATATAGGTCTTCATATAAAGATGTTTAGTTGAAATCTATCCTAGGAATAACACTCTTACACACCCTATTGCTCCAAAGGTTAGGCACATAATCAGGCTAAGAAAAATAATTTATTTTAATTGCAATATGGAAAATAGCTCAGTCAATGCCAAGCCAAATTGACATTATATTGGCATTACTTCTCAATCCAGGCCTCCAAACCTATTTCTCTTCTTCCAGTGACTGGCATAGTCTTATGCCTATAAATCAGTGGCTGGAATACAGAGACCTTCCATCAACACCAAATGGGTCACAAAACACAGAGTAAGCAGAGACAGAAAGAGTAGACCTTGTTTGGTTTGGATTAAAAGCTGATCTAGAGAAGAACCTCACAACACAATTCTCACTGCATACTTAAAGTGATAATTACAAGTCATTATGACTTGTATTTTTATAATAAGAACTGTAAAACTTGATTCTCTAGTTTCAATACATATAAACTGGCATACATAGCTGGGATATAGGTAATGTATAATTTGGTATATGTAATAGCATAAACAAGAACGGACCCTAGCCAATTTACATACCTTCATTCACTCTAGATCTTCATTTTGCAGCACATGATTTTGACCATATTTGAATATTACAATAAGCTATGGTGTCATTTATTGAAACTGTGCTTATTTAAATTTAGCTTGTTGTGACCTCTAGAGCTACAACCATGGCTTGTTTCTTCAGGTGCCCACCTTGCTTTGTTTCCTCAGAAGCCAAAAATGGGTATAGGAGAGAAATAAACTGGAAACCGGGGAGACAGGCCACAGTCTTGTTATGTGCTGTGCAGTCTGTGGCTTAACCAACAGTCAGGTACCCTATATTTCAGACCACTATCATTTTATGACAATCTGTAATTTAAACAGCCCAATATGATTTTGCCACACACTCACACCCACTGGCTTCCACATGAGTGAAGAACCTCCATTTTTCCCTAATGAATTTGTCAGAGAAAAAAGAACAAACAAAGTTGACATGTAGTGAGCAGAGTTGACATATAGTCTAATAACATCTGTTCATTATACAGCGGGGTAAGAATTGTGGTCCTCCCACATGTTCAACTCTAACTCACAGCTCACCTCACTGTTGTCTACCCTGGCTACGGCTACTGTGAGTTGGAGTTCAACAACAACTACAGGGCCACACAAGTCCCACTCCTGTTGTATCAGAGGTTTTCTCATTCTCTATGTCATTGCATTTATTTAGGTATAAACCACATTGTTTTCAATGACAAGAAGTTAGAGAGCTATCATAATGAAATCTTAGCCCCTCCACAATGAATACAAAAGAAATGTGCCACCGTATGCATTACAAGACACCTGTAACTGAGCATGGTAAACGTCATCTTCATGTACATCCTGATCACCACTCCAGAATTACCCACCTCTTCACTGCTATCTTCAGCTTTCTTGGCAATGTTTCATACCCATTCAGCTTCAACCAATGACAGAGTTTGTTCTCCTTTAAACCAGAATGGAGCATTTTATGCATAAAGGAATTCCAACCAACTGGGGAAGGGACAGGAAGCAGGGGAGAGGAAAGAAAAATCTGCCAGTAGTTCACTACTTCATTTGCACAAAATCCAGTGGTTAGATTACTATGCCAAAACTTCAGATGTATGACAGAACAAAAGCATTAGGAGAAAATAAGTAGCTGTACATCCCCTTTTTGATGCTATGACACTTTGTTAAAGAAAGCATGCAACATTCACAATGACAAAAGTTTTGTCTCCATTGACAATGCAACCAGGTTTCCTAACTTATCTAGTAAATGATTTTACATGGTAAGGAATCCAAGTAGTTTATGTGAGCTGTCTTTGCAACTTACAATGAGTTTTCACATTACAGTTCCACTTCCAGTAAAACATTTGTATGTCTAGAGATATTTTTCAGGTTTTCAGAAATGACAGCCATGCCACATCTAAGTCTGATGTCTGACCTACAACTTTCAGTGAAGCATAAATCTGAACTGAGAACAAAATTATCAGTGCTTCAATACAAGTTTTTTTTTATTGTGCAAAAATGCCTGGACAGCAGGTCCAGACAGTACCACCTTCCATCTGTAATCCTTCCATAGTCCTATTCAACTTCCTCCATATTTTTCTTACCACAGAAAATTTTCCTTAAGGAAGGAAAGACAGAATAATTGAAGAATGCTTTTTGACTGGTAGCAGTAGGAGCTATCTGAAAGCATCCAATATCTTGAGCCTGCTTCTTCATGATAGCTCCCAAGTGATTCTTCCATTTAGATTCCTATGTTATTATATATAACAGAGATCACCACAGTCTTAAGTATGGTGGAAGCACTGTCATGCTGCCTACTGTCAACTGTGGCTGAAATCAGTGATAATCTGAAGTTGTCATAAGAATGTCTTTCACCAAAGAGCTGAACTACACACAAAAATGAAGATTATTATCCAAGTTGTTCTTTTGTCTTGCTCCAAATTTTTTGATAGATGGTGAAACCATTCTGTCATAATACAATGTCAGTTTTGTTCAGCTGTTATGTGAGACAATGTGAAGAGAGAGCTGGCCAGAACATGACAGACAGAGCTCCAAGGAAACAGAAGAAAGCAGTCTACAGCCACACAGCCCACAGTCGCTCGCAACTCACACGGCTTCGCTAGTGCCTTAAGAGGGAAGGTTTGCCACTTATATATACTCGCAAAAATAATCTAATGCAAGTGAGTAGTGAATCAGCAGCTAAAAGAACATTTATGCCAAGTCCATTTCTCTTTCAAGTACAACATATAAGATTCTTCCTCATTATGCATCTCACCATATTCATTTACAGGACTTCCACATATTCTCATCTTGCTCCTCCTCCTTCTACACACTTTTCAGAGCTATACTGCAGTGTATCAGTATATTGAGGATACCCAATTCTCTTTCTCTCTCCCCCCACCTAACTAGAAGGAAGCTGTTTCAATATGAAATCACTGTCTGCTATCAGTACTGAGGGTGAACAAACTGAAGCTGAATCCTGGTCAATCATAAAACAGATCATGGAATAGGGATTCTGCCTGTGCTGTATGGGATGACATTCCCCATGAAATTTGAGGTTCATATCCTGGGTATATTCTGTCCTGGATGCCCAGGTTTCATGGAGCCAGGAGCATGTCTGCATAGCTAAAACTAGTGTGCCAGCTGTGCCTGTTCACTGAGATGTCAGATCTGGCTATGGTGACACATACCCTGATTATATCCTGTTTGGATTACTGCAATACACTCTTTGTGGGGCTGCTTATGACTTTTAAAGCTCTCCTCTAAAGGGCCAGATTATCTGAAAGACGGTATCTCCCTATACAAGCCTGCCTGAATTTTAGGATCTCCAGGGGAAGGACTTCTTTCTGTCCCATCATCATCACAGGCCCATTTGGAGAGGACATGGAGAAAAGCTTTCTCAGTGGCTGCTCCCAGCCTGTGAAACTCCCTCTGACAGGTAAGGTTCAGGTGGTCCCTTTTCTGCTCTTTCTGCCAGCAGGCAAAGACCTTTTTCTTAGGCATATGGTAGAAGAGTGTTTTCAATGTGGTGTGGTGTCCTTTTGTCTTTTTATGTTTTAAATGTGCTTTACATTTTTAAGTTTTTTTTAAATAGAACTGTTTAATTGGGATTTTTAAACATTTGTAAAATAAGCTTTTAGCTGAACTTTGTTTTAAGTTGTTGTAAACTGCCTAGGGTACTATGTCAGGAAAAAGATGGGATATTAAATAAGTAAGTAAGTAAGTAAATGTATAAATAAATGCTGCACACACCAAACCTGGGTTTGGACTGCACCATACGTTAGGACAGGGCTTACTTGCTTGAATTCACCTCCATGTTAAAATTTATCAGAAAACTAAATATCAGAGAGAACAGTTTTAAGACCAGCCTTCTCCTCAGAGGTGAAAATAATGATTTTCTAAGTGAAGATAATTATTTTGTACAGAAGAGCATTTCATCATGTAAGCCTCATTTGCAGCTTCAAGCTGCAAGCTGAATATTGAATATTGTTTTAGGTTTTTTAATTATTTTATATGTTTTAATCGTTTTTAACTGTTTTTAAATGTTTTGATGTTTTAATTTTTGTTGGAAGCTGCCTTGGGTCCCATATCAGGGGAACAAATACAAATATAGTAAATAAATAAATAAGCAGTACAGCTGAGACAAAAATTTACTACTCTTGAAAAATTTGTCCTAATAGCATTTACAAATTCAAAAAGGGTAGCTTTGTTTCTCAGTTGAAGCAAAAACAAGAAATGCACCTTAAAGACTAAGAAAAGTTCATGCTACTATTCTGTTAACTTTCTGGAAGAAATTCCTATCTGCAGTTAAGATAACTTCCAGAACTGATAACTGAATTATTTTTATTCATACTTTCACAAAGGGACTGTGCTACTTTTGATGTCTTTCCTAACTTTTTTTCTTGTCATTTGCTTTTACCCACCCTGTTTTAGTGAGGCTAAGGCTGTCAAGATTCATATTTGTTTCACCAACAGAGATGTAAGTAGATTGGTTCTTACGTAATGGCTCTGAATCCACATTTTGTCTTGCTCTGAAGGTTAGCGAATGCTGTAATCTTTCAGAGCCTACACGCAACATCAGCATTTCATTGCTTTTCTTCCCCGATAAGACCTCCATGAGGAGTTCTTACATGTTCCTTTGATTATAAATAAAAGGAGCATGTAATATCCCTCCATTTTCAGCATGGCGATATAATACTGCATTTTCCATTTCATGCTAAAACAGATTGACTAAGCACATATTAGTATGCCTGAGTGAAGTTGAAATCTAGTTTGGTCTTAGTTTGGTGTGGGAGAGACTTGTACAGAAAATGAGACCACTTTCAATCTGGTGCCTTAAGATTTGAATAAGGTTTATAATCAGGGCAAGGTTCTGTAAAATACAATTTTTTATTTTAGATAAGAGGGGACATTTGTAATCTTAATCCAATAAACAACTATTCATAAAAATCACCTGAGACACAATAATTTTCAAGAAGCAGTAATCACAGAATCACAAAATCATAGAGGTGGAAGAGACCATAACGGCGATTGGGTCTAGTCCCCTGCCATGCAAAAACACACACTCAATGCACTCCCAGAAAATGGCCATCCAGCCTCTGTTTAAAAACATCCATCTGTTGGAGCAAAAGACAAGAAAACAACATGTGACATTTGAAAAGATAACAATGTCTTATTTGCCATAAGATGTTGTGGACAACAAGCCCATTCCATTAGAATAATCAATAAGTCTTTAAAATACCTACAAGACTTTTGTTGTTGCTGTTGCAACATGCTCTGGGTGCAGAACACACATAAAAACTTATTTTTTCTAAAAAGATGAAAGTTCCTGCCCATGTGCTAAAAATAAAAGGAGGGAGGATTGTGCTCGTGAGGAGAAAGAATAAACGATTAGGAACAATTTAATGTATTCTTTAATCTAAGAGTAGACAGAAAAAATTAGAAACAAATTAATATCAATCCAACATGGTTTTTAATCATTTCTTGTACTTAGACAAAAAGAAGCACGCAACCAAATACTGGGATCTCATTTCCATACCATGACAGAAAACGTACAGAAATGAGAAAAAGCTTGAAAGTTAACAACAGTATTTGGTAATAGAATGATTTTATATACAACCTATGGTGTATAAACAGACAGCCAAACAGGCAGTTTAAACTTCAAGCCAAACAGCAGAAGAAGCCAATGAAACAGACACACAGAGGGGGAAACATTAAGCAAGCGTAACATAGAGATTTTTAAAAAGTATTTATTTATATTCTGCCACCTGTTTATTAAAAATATATATCCAGGTTTAATAGGTCCTTTCCCCAAAGAGCTTGTAATCTAGAACCAACAAAGAAACGAAAAAGAAGGAGGTAGGTAAAAAGGGTAAAATCTATATTAGACACCAATAAAATATTACAATAATTTCCACTGTGGTTTCAGCCATGAACCTTGTTGTACGGGGGGGGGGGGGGTACGCTGGATGACTATTTGCATTCCTTGAATTTGTCTAAGCCCATAAGAGTTGTGTCAGGAAAACATTCTACACAAAATGACAGAACCTCTAGAACAGTGGTTCTCAACCTGTGGGTCCCCAGATGTTTGTGGACTTCAGCTTCCAGAAGCCCCAGCCACTATGGTCAATGCTCAGGGCTTCTGGGAGCTGAAGTCCAAAAACATCTGGGGACCCACAGGTTGAGAACCACTGCTCTAGAACCTCTATGCCTTATGGTATAATTCAGATGTATATTATCACTTAAATGTTATCAAATAGGCTTATTGCAAATATTTGTTACACTGCCCTTCCCGCTGAAGAGTTTCAGAACAGATATACAATTTAAAAGCTTCCTTAAAAAATTAGCCAGTATCTTTCCTTCTGTTTATGGAACTGCTTCCACAAGAAAGCACCAAACACACACACCACTATGCATCTCCAAAACTATCTCTGGAGTACAGAGAAATCTTCCTGAAGCCAGTTTTTGGGAAGCAGAGAGTTGCAGGTGGGAGAAGGGAGAGAGAACACATCTGTTTGTCAAAGTTTGCACTACATAATGGGCCTGAACTGTATATTAGAAAAATACCTCACTTACAAACTAGTGTTGGGCAATTCTGCTCGATGTCAGGGCCAACTTTCTTCTTCATACCACTTAGCCAATTGCACTGATACATTCCAGGTCACCTGGGATGTAACATCACTTCCAGTTTCAATTTAGGCTGAAAATTGATTTGGATGCCCCCATGGGCAAATCAATCCAAACCATCATGTTTTTGAAGCATTGAGCAACCGGTTTCACAACTAACACCCTGATTTTTTAAAAAATGGAGGGGGCCTCAGGGTCTTTGTGGGTATTCTGAGTCTTTTGTGGGACAGAACAAAATGGTTGGGGACTGCATTTGGGCCACACTTTTCTCTACTCTGCTATAAAATTTGAGGTGTAATGTGAGACATAACCAGAAGGTAGTTGCCCGCCTGATACATCCTGCTGTGCTAAGCACAGAAATGCAAAGAAGTTTATAAAAATAGCCATTCAGGCTTTTGCTATTCAAAATCTTTTCACTGCAGGTCATCCCTTAGATGTCATTCTCCAATAATTGGTTTTAAAGCAAGAGAACTTGTGTGAAGGACTGGCCAATTATTCATTATATACACACAACTTCACATGCCAAAAAGAAAGCACACTGTGAGTCAATTGTTATTATGGAGTAAGCAGTTTACAAGCAGAAGCCTACCAGGTGAATCAAGCAGTTTACTGACCACAAGTGCAGATTTGGAGAGCAGGGGTAGAATAGAAATGAAATCATCCCATACTAGTGCCATCCCATGATAATATACTCCTATTTGTTTTTGTTTTGCAATAATTTTTATTAAGGTTTAATCTCAAAAAAAAAAAAAAAACACTTCCAGGCTTAGATCTTCCAGTTGCAATTACTTATTTCCATTACATACAAACATAATTTTCATTTTACAGAGAAAAAAACCATTACATTATTTCTTCTTAATTTCTTGTACATTTATATCCTTATCCAATCCAATACTACTTTCCATTCTTTTTCAAAATTCTGGATAGATTTATTCTTCAAAGAAAATGCTAATTTTTCCATCTCTATCATATCCAGAACTTTTAACTTTCACTCCTCAATATCAATATATTTCTTTTCTTTCCAGTGTTGCACATATGTCAACCTTGCCACAGTTATTAAATACAATAATATCTTCTGATGACTTATTTCCTTTTGTTACCCTAGCATATTTAACAGACAAAGTTCCAATTTCATTTCAAAGTTCAACTTACAAATTCTCTGAACAATTCCAAAAATCCATTTAATATATAGTCCTCAAATAAAGGACGTATCAGATGTTAAACTGATAAGAACAGATACTATACTTGATCTTAGCCAAAAGGCCGAGAAACGATACTCCTCTTATTTGTTTGTGCCTTCAAGTTGATTCTACCTCAAAGGGAGCCATCACACAGTTCTCTTACCAAACTTTATTCACTGCCTTCCTCTTAGGCTGAGATAATATGTTTTACTCAAGGTCACCCAATGGGTTTCCATGGCTCAGCAGGGATTAGAAACTATATCTCCTGGAGTCCTAGTCCAATACTGAAACCACTAAGCAACACTGGTGCTGAGATACATTAAAAAGGAAGGGCAAAAGGAGAGGAGTCTAGCAGCACTTTTAATACTGATTTATTTTAGCATGAGCATTTGTGGACATCAATCCATTTCTTGCATGTTCGTGTAAAAATAAATCAGTTAGCCTTATAGGTGCTGCTGGATTTCACTCCCCCCTTTTCTTTCCCTTTTCAGCATGCAAAAGACTAACACAGCTTTTTTTCCCCAACCATTTAAAAGTCAAGCTGGCTTAATTTGACTGTGCTCCTGTGCTGGGACATTCACAGGGGGAGCTAGTAAAGGTTCTGGTCACCTTCATGGCCAATTAGTCCAGATGAATTTGTCCTTGTTGATTCTGTTGATCCTTCTCTCTGGGTTTCAAGACTATCTTTCCAGACTGCCTGGCTGAGATGTGACTTAGGGGCATGCTTTTACAGAAATTTCGGTCATTCTTGGAGAGGAGATTTCAGAATGGTGCTGATCTGATGCTTTGGTGACTGACCTATGGTGACTCACCAGATGCCATCTTCTCACCCAGGTTAACACAGAACTCTTTGGGTGACCTTGGGCCAGCCACGCTCTCTCAGTTTAACCTACCTTAAAGCACTGTTTTGAGGAGAACATGGGAAAGAGAAGAACAAGTGCACTCTCCTTAATTCTTTGGATGAAAGACAGGTTATAAATGTAACTAACAAATAAAACATGAAAATGCTTGGTAAGATCATTCAGAATTTGCGGGTTCAGCATTACGATACAAATAAGACACTGTATTGGTCTCTCCTGTACTCCTCCTCTTCATTCAAATCTTATGAACTGGTCAAGTTCTGAATCAGTGTCTGGAGGGGATAATGGACTTGCTGAAAGAGAAAAAGAAATGAAGCTTAATCCTGACAAGACAAACGTGCTCCTGATGAGTGTGATGGAGTTCATTCTGTCTTCGCCAAGTTTTCATTCCCCTTGAAGATTTAACTCTGCAGTTCAGATGCACCTCAGGTTTGCAATTTTGGGTGGACTCAATCTGGACCTTGAGTGCCCAAGTTTCAGTCGTGGCACTTTTCTACAACTACGGCTAGAACACCAAAGCTGATACATCTGTTCATTGAAAAGTTGGTTCTGGACGTAGTAATAAATGTTTTAATTGCATCCTGTGTGGGCCATATTTCTATACTATACTATGTGGGGTTCCACCTGAAGAATGCTTGGAAAACTTCAACTGGTCCAAAATCCTACGGCCTAATTACGGACCATGGTCATAAAGACCATCATTAAAAATAAAAATTATAAATACAACTCATTAAAACCAGTTTCAATTTACTTGAAATCAGCTTATGAAGTGAAGGCCTCTTTTATGAAGACAACCCGAACACCCTAAAGGCACTAGATCTTGTCTGATCATGGCTGCTAAGTAGGGTCAGATCTGGTTAGCACTTGGATGAGAGACTGCCAACGAATATCTGGGGCTGCAGGATATATTTCAGAGGAAGTAAATGCCAAATCCACCTCTTGAATATTCCTTGCCTAAGAAAATCCTATGAAATTCATGTGATCACCTTAAGTTGGCACGTGACTACACACACATGAAGAAAAACATCAGGGATGGTCAGTAATAGGGAGCAAGTGATCCCAATACTGTAATACAGTCAAGAGATAATGTTCTATTTCTGGGCGCAGTTCAAAGTGCTGGTTATTTTTGCCAAAGCCTCACCTGATTTAGAACATTCTTGGTGGCTGCTCCCATGCTCTGAAACTGATTGTCAAATAAAGCCCAGTTAGCTACATCCCTGATGTTTTCCCTCATGTGTGTGTAGTCACCTCTTTTTTCTCTGAAAAAAAACCACATCATCTTCATTCTTTCTTGTAGCAAAATATTGTGGCCTCACTTGAAAGCTGTTTTGGTATCTGTTTTCTCCACATAAACTGCTCTCTTTAGTCTTTCTGTTCTTTACAACTTTTGTTCTCCAGTTAATCAGAGATATTTCACTGAACCAGTATCCACACACAGAAATGGCTACACAGTAGAGGCAAGATAAAGGAAAATCATATAGTAAATTTCAATTTGGTGTTCACTTCCTATCATTTAAATGAATGATTACTTGCTGAAAAAAGGCAGCCAAAATTAGTCCTAAATACGTTGTACTTAATTTCCTTGCAGCTTGCAAGGAAAAACAGTCTCACCATGAATGAATTCATGAAAAGAGTTCCCAGTGATTTCATACCTCCTTCTTTTATTTATTCCATGACTCTCTTCATTAATTCTGCCTGCATTAACCATAAAGTTAATAGGTCATTACTTCTGGATAAAGGCAGATCTACTCTTGCCAAACATGGATATAGTCTCATGCTTTGAAGTATTTGTGGAATGATGTGAAAAACAGCTCATCACAGGACACAATCCAGCCAAGTTTAAGACCTTTTAAACCTCCTTGAAACTGATGGAAAAATTAAGAAAAAGCCTAGGTCTCCCTCTGAAATTAACAGAAGAATATAGTGCTATGGCTGGTATACACTTTTAATGAAAAACTTCAAAAATATAAAGAAAGTGGACTGGTATACATTTTATGTAGCACAAAAATGCAAGCAAATTTTTTAAAGAAAAGGCTCTTCAGATCAGCAGAAGGCACCTGTTATTCATTTATCTTGTGAAGTCCAGATCAGTACATAAAGGAGGAAACATGAACAAAGCTCACTAAAGTTTATGGAACACAAGCACTGTTATGGAACAAATCATGATTTCTGTTTCTGTAGTTCTAAATATTTGTTGGATAAAGCATGAAATCAGGATACTCTGAAGGTTTTAGGAAGCCAGTTGGGAATGCATGCGGAAAATGTTCCTAGTTACGCTACAGCTTTAACTGTAAACAGGCATGACAAATATTTGATAGTTTTCAATTAGATTACATTAAGTGGTTTTATTTAGAATGTTGCTTATCAGTCTACAAAATATGAATTAATGCTACAGAGATTTTTCATTAAATAATCTGTTAAAGAGGAGCTGGTAATAAACTGGAGCAAAACAGAAACCTGTTGTGATATTTGCATCATTGCTTCAGAATAAAATCTCTGGTCCATATAGTAGTAGATGATAGCAAACTATCAAATACTTCACACCATACTTTGTTTATTGTTTGCTACTTACCTGAAACTAGTTTTCACAAGCATGAATGCACAAACTATAGGACTTGGTTGACCCCACTCCTGAACTTCACACATTCTGAGATCAGATCATCAGAGATAAATCATTTATGTTCATACTCCAATCACGAGCAAGAGAGTTTTAAGGAGTTATAGCTAAAGCCAGCCTTGAAAGCAAAGCTTATACAAAGGTTCTCTCAAATACTACTTCTTTTGATCTATTAAGCCAAGCCATTGCCTAAGCAAGAGAGTAAAAGCAAACAGAAGAGAAATTCCTTTATGTGCAGACAAGAGTTTTATGGATTTCAAAAGATATGGTAGGGAAACTCAAAAGCCAGAAGGAATTCCTCCTTTTAGAAAAAAGGAATGTAAGCCTAAGTAAAAACCAAGCACTCCAAGATAATTGAGTTTCTGGATCAGTCTAAAATGGAAGAACTGAAAGGCAGTAATATTCCATTCTTCTATTCTTTCATGGTTTAAAGATCTACATGATCAAGATCACATTATATAAATCACACAATATAACTGCTACCAGTACAAGTCCATGCATGCTTATTCAGAAATTAGATCCACTTGTTTCTGGTTTATGTATTTATCGATTTATTTATTAAAATATTTTTATACACCCATCCTTTTATCATGAAACCTCAGGGGAGCAAATGGATAAAACAATATAAACAATTTAAACAAGATAAAAACATATTAAACAACTTAACAAGACAGAAAAGCTTAAAAAGGCTAAAAGAGGTATTCTTAAATAAACGTGCAGAGAACTGCACCCCAAGGTACAACCTTGTTCCTCCTTTGGAATGCTTCATTTTTAACAATTTTTATGAAGGAAAATTCATACACAGACTTGTGGCTTTATTCCGAATTCTTTTTCTCAGAAATTAAGTCATTCTCCTGAATATAACACTGCTACTCTGTACATCCCAGACTTCCAGACTTCCTTCCTTGAATCCAAATATTCAAATGTTAGATAAATTAATGCAATATTTAACCAGAGCTTTTTTCTTAACCACAAAATTTGTGATTAGTGATTACAGAACTTGGGTCAGAAAGGGAGTTAGTACACACTCTGAACTATAAAGTTTGGATTACACTGCTGAACTAAACCATACTGACCTGTTCTCTCAGTCTCTATGTTACAGTACAATCAGTACTATAGTTGTAAGCTACAGAAATTAGAAGCTACCAAGCAATGTTCCCAAAAGACGGCTTTCTTTTTTCTCCACTATCAAGTCACTTCCAAGATACTGTTGAGCAGCTCTTTTGGAACACCAACAAATCTGGTTTTTGGTAATAAAGTTTCTAGACTTTATTGAAATAGAGATTAACTTGACAGGCACAATGAGAAAAATGTGAACTCTCCAAAAACAGTGGAGTTTAATGTGTTCTACAGAAAAAGTACTAGGGTACATCCCACTATATTTTCATACTGAGCTTGGAATCTATTTTTGCCAGCAGTAATGCTTTTGCAGTGGAGGCAATGGGGCCTCATAATGGTTACTTTCCCAAGTGGCCATTCCTCCTTCATTATCCTCTCTTAATAGTCTTTCTTAAACAAAATCAACAGTGTGCAAGACATAAACAGCTTCTTCAGAAGTCTAACAGTAATCCAGGAAGCCTTCCATAGCGCTGATGGTATAACTTCCACAGTGCTCTGCAGTTCTTCCAATAGACAGCCCCACCATTAGAGTGTTAGTAACCCAGCGCTAAAGCACTACAGAAACTATACAATGAGCACTCCCAGAAGGTTTACCAACGCACTGTTAGGCTTCTGAACAAACATATACAAGTCTTAGGCTGCTGTGTTTTGTTTAGGCAAGAAAAAAGAGAAGTCATGGGGAATAGGGAAGATTGGCATTAGTCCCCATTATGCTCTGGGGGGAGGACTGGGAGTGACTAGGGGAGAGAGATAGCAGAACACATAAGAAAAGTGTTTATAACTCATAATGGAATGAATTATTTCCATAAACAAGTAATAGCAACAACTAGCTCATCAGGCATAGCAACAGGAATGCAACATGTTCCTCTTTTTTTCCCCCCAGGAGCATTCCCAGCTCTGGTTTTGTATGTATGTATTATATTTACAGCAAATATAATATTAAATAGACCACATTTAATATGGTCTTCCAAGTTGCCAATAGACAGCTCACCCATTATTTCTAGATTGTCATACTGAATTATTAACAGGGTATCATAGTGTGAACAAATCATTATACCAAACAATGCACATTACACTTCTAGGTCCGTTTTGAGTTACATCTTTTGCTCTGAGCTGACATATCACACATTATTCTTCATTTCCCTTGAAACTAATCTTATATATGAATTACAGGGAAATGAGAAACAAGAAACAGAGCATAAAGAAAGGGAAGTTGAAGATGAAAACGCTGTCAAATAAGGCCCATTCTTCTTCCCTACAAAGGGAGGAGTGAGAATCTTCACATTGACAAAGCAATGATGCTTGTTTTGTACTCATTATTCTGTTCCATAGGCAAAGCAACTCATCTATTCATATATGGGAACTTCAAGAGGTACAACCAACTCCTTCAAAGAACTTTTCCATCCCCAGAGTTTTTCCTCAGCTGTAAGATGAAGGTCTTCTCAGACAGACTTCTCCAGCTGTTTGTCAAAGGGGATAGGTAACCAGTTTGTAAGACCTAAGGAACTCTGTTGTAGAGAACAGAGGTAGTATACTTCAAAAAGAGCTTTGATTCCTTTGAATGAAAGTAACTTTTGCCACTAGAGATAGAGAAATGCCATGTCAGTTAAAATCAGTGATGTGGAAATGAGCATTACTTCACTAGGTTGAACTGCCAACTTGACTTGTGAAACAAATTTTGCCAAAACACAAAGTTGCTCACAGATAAACCAGAATACTGGTGACTCTGTTCTTCAATAAAGGTATGTTACAGCTACCACACTTTTCAGGAATCTTCCAATTACTGCCTATTTTTCACAACTAAAACTAAATATTATGTGGATTACCATAAATTAGTTTTGATAACATTTTGTTACTAATGCAGAGCAGATGCAAGGGATCACAAATATAATCAAAGCAGTGACACTAGGGAGGCAAAGAGCTTTTAACTTTTTGCTAATCTTTCTCTCCTTCTCTCTCAGTCTCCCTCTCTCTCTCAAGGTTGCCGACTGCTCCACACTGCAGGAAAAGGCAGGAAACACCAGTAAAGTAACTATGAGCCCAGCTAGATATGAGGTTTGTTAAGAAGTTTGGATTTCTATGGCTTTGTATCTGTATTTTTTTCTTTGAGCAACAACTACATTTTGGGTGGCAGTGCTAAGCTAGAACTTTTAAACATTACTATTTCAGACCACAACTCTCCCAGGTAACTGGAGGATTCTGTGGGCTGGACTCCAAAAAAAGTAACTTTTACAAGCACTGGCTCTAGCTCCTTAATCCCCCTAGTCCCTACTGGGATCAGCCCAGTTCCTCATTCCTGTTATGTGCAGAAGGAGGAAAACTGCCACTAACAGCTTTTCAGAAAGAAAAGAAAGGAAGGAAGGAAGGAAGGAAGGAAGGAAGGAAGGAAGGAAGGACCGACCAGACCAAGCGAGCCAATTCCAATTGGGACCACCAGAAGGGGAGACTCTTAAAGCTGTCTTCACCACTCACTTGCAGGTCCAATCCCTAACAGCTATTTCTTTTTCTTTTTAAATTAACACCAAAACACAGGGTAAACACCGTATCTAATTTTGCCCTAAAAAAGAGATGTTGCCAACTTTTTACTAAAGTTATGCCATCTTAATTCAAAGTCCCAGCAAACATGTTAAAACTGCTTATCTTTATTCAACAGCAGATCATGTGCAATGTTCTAGAGCCGTATTATTTTCCAAGGAACACTAGCCTTGTTGGCATCCTCAAATGCGCTCACTAATTCATGATGAAGAGGAACTGATTGTGGCCACTGCCCAAGCCTTGATTTCACCCCATTCATTCAGAAAGTGAGAAAGGAACCCTAGCACAGGTATGACTGTTTACCTGCAGACTGTAACAGACTACCTCAGAAGGTAGTAGGTTCTCCTTCTTTCATGGTTTTTTTAAACAGAGTTTGGAGCACTTTAGCTGCAAATTCCACCAGGGCAGGGAGTTGGACTAGACAAACCTTCTAGTCCTTTCCAACTGTAGTAGTCACAACCCTTCATCCCACATCAAATGGATGCTATAAGCATACAGTTGTGAATGGAGCCACACTGCATACAGTCTCCACAATACTGAGACTGGGGTGGATAACAGGCCCCAGTCCCTTCACACCCTGCTCCATATATGCTATGAAGCAGCAATTTCTACTTCATAGGCTACAGAAAAGACCTACTGTCTCATCTGTACATAGATAGTTGTGGGACAGCCCTCACAAAACTGAGAATAGTTCAGAGTTAAATAGGATCATGTTGTAAAAAGTCAATTAGCAAATGAAGTGAGCATACTAGAAGAAATTGATTTTTTTTTCTATTAAAATTCAAGATATTATTAAATACATGTGGGCCAAAACATCACAGCTCGTGGTCTAAGTTAAATGCTAATGAAATATCTTGAATCAAAGTGCTTGCCATCCTGAACATTTTAATGGTGTTGCAGGAACATAGGCAGAAAAAATACACCTACCAAGCCATTTGTTCCTACAGTAGATCTATTCATTCCAAAAGTACCACTCCAGCCTTCTGTTTAAGGTTGCTCTAGCTTAAGTCCACAGGACCTAAATACCCTAAAGGCACCCCTTCTCATCTGATCTTAGAAGCTAAGCAGGTCATCCCTGGTTAGTACATGGATGGGAGAATGCCAACAAATACCAGGTGCTTTAGGCTATATTTCAGAGGAAGAAACTGGCAAAACTGAGTACTGTTTAAGAAAACCTTATGAAATTCATGAGGTTTCCGTAAGTCAACAGGAGACCTGAACACACACAGATACACATAACCTAAGCCCCCAAACATCTAACTACAGCACACAGAACAAAGGTGGAAACCTTCTGGCCCCCTGATGCTTTGACTTACAACTCCTATCAGCTTAATGGCTCATGGCCAACAGTGGAAGGCCAATGATTCCTCACCCCTACAGTGGAAAACAAGGCAAAATTAAACATAACATTAATTGTTTAAATGCCAATAATGGTCATGTATTCTGTAATATAAATAGCACCCACAGTGGAGCAGGAGAAATAGTAGCAAAACCACAGTAGCAGTGAGGTGTGATAAAAATTCAACATTTATTCCCATGCTATGGTTCTAATAACGGAAGTGCTGCTGGGAGAGGATGAGTTTGAAATACTTCTTCTTAGCCCTGTATTCTAAGAGCTGTTCAACCACTTTTTGTAGCTCCTATTTACGTTAAGAAAACAACACACATTGATTGTACTTGCACAGCTAACGAGGGACCTAGTTTAAATAGCATGTGTGTTTCGGACCCAGTTTTTATAGCGATTCTGTTCTGTACTTGACACTTAGAAACAATTTTTTAAGGCTTAGTTAGCTTCTCTAAACTCTTACTACTGGCACAATGGGCCCTTGCAGACAATGAAACTGAAGCACAACAAAGGTGCCATTGTTTTCCTTGTACTTGAGACATTTAGATATGGCTTCTATTAGAACATTTTTTTAAAAAGAGACTTGGTGATATTGCAGTGATGCAGGATATGACTATGCTCTAATTAAAACAGCAAAGCCATAGAACAAAGTCACATGACCTGAAACTTATCTTTAAACTAAACTTCCTCAATAAAAACAGAACACTTATTCTCCACAAAAGAATTCTAAATGTTCAGCTGAAAAGAGGAACATTCTGTTGTACCGGTCTGAATGCTTTCCCCATAGGTCTGTCTTGCAACACATCTTACTATCAACCAGGAGAGTTATTGCAAATGCATTGTCAGAAGATCTACTTCACCCTTGTAAATTCTAGCTACTTTGGAAATTACAAAGTACCTCCTTTTTTCAAGATAGACAGACAGGAAAGTATGTCTGATCCAATGTCTCTGACTGGCTTGGGTGTTAGATTTGGATTGATATCTTACATTATACAAATTTATACAGTTTTGGACAAATATTTACAATTTTTAAGAAAATCTGTTTTTATTCATGTTTATGAAAGACATATTTAAAATTGTCTCTATTTTTGTTTGTCAGAGTGCTAAGATTAAACCAAATGAATGAAATAAACATTTATGTCATGAAAAGACTGCTCGGAAAGAGTTAATATTTTTCAGAACTGAGAAATCAATGAGACTAAAGCTAACTCCAATATACTCCTTCAATAAAATAGCTCTATTCTCCACCCCCAAATGTAGTTACTGCCAGGACAAGCCTACCTCATATGGATAAACCTTGTATCACAGGCATATATCACTTCCACACATCTTTCCAACTAAGAAGATGAGTTAGACCAGTCTGCCTACTACTTCCAGCAACACTAGTCAGCATAGCCAGTGGTGCAGGATTATGGGACGTATAGTTCAAATACATATGGAAGGCCAAAGTGTCTCCTATCCTAAAACAAACATTCCTTGAAGATGCCAGGGATTTAATCCTGACCTTTTGGATTCAAATATTATGGTGCTCATATCTTACCTTCTCTACATATGTTTATATATGATTTTTCTTTCTGACACTTCCAACACAGGAGATCACACATAATTTTGCACGTTATCTCTTGCAACCTCACACAAAACCTTGCTCATTATTTTGTGCAACTTTGTTCAGGTAATATGTACTGTGTCATAGACTCTTAAAACAATTTTCTTTTAGATCCATAAATAATGAAGAGTTATTGAAGTACAACCATACATAGTGTCTCACACACACACACACACACACACACGAGACATATATCTATATATAGATATATATAAATGGATGTCTGCTCATATCTTACCTGCAATTAGTCACACGTTTGACTTCCTCCACTTCCACACTGAACATGAAAATAATCTTATACTTTAGGTAAGCTTTTTATTATCTTCCACTAACATGTATTCATACTTCTTCTGCTGAAGACAATCATACAACTGGTAAAAGCCATTTCAACATCACTGGCCTGAAAGTAAGCACCTCAAAATGCAGCAAGAGGCATATTTATTCCACCTCCACTGAACTCTGAAATAAACTTCATTCTTCACTCTACTCTGGTAAGCTAGTTCTCAAATATATAAGGCCATATTAGACCTAACTAAAGTAGAGCCATAGAATCAATTAGAATTACTGCTCCATTCAACAGTTGCTTCAATCAGTTTAATAGGATTTCTGGCTTTAAAAGATGAAAACATGGAGGTCTCAGATCAGACTGAGGCTGAGATCTTATATAGAACTGGCCACATATAAAGTTGTATCAGTGTACATGCACACAGGTCCAGTGGAAGCCCAGGAGAGTGAAGATACCACCTGGCTGCTAGTGTCAGGGAGCTCTCTAGCATACCTCTATGGCCAATCAATGGCTGTTTGGATTGGGGCAGAACCAAGTTCAGCAATGTCTGAAACTATTTCAGAGGTGGGAGACAACAGTTACACAACAAGGTATGACATGTGCAATATTAGAGAAAGTAATTACAGTCATGTAATCCCAGGTCACAAGCCACGGAGGTGTAGTGGTTTGAGCACTGGACTACAAACCTGGAGATCAGGTTTCAATTCCCAATTCAGCCATGGAAACTCACTGGATGACCTTGGGCATATCACATACTCTCAGCCCCAGAAAACCTTAGGATAGGTTTGCCTTAGGATCAGCATAAGTTGGAAAGGACTTGAAGGCACATAACAACAACAATCCCAGGTCACAGTAGCATAAAACCACAGTAGAATTTCAGTATCAACAAGATTTCCAAGGAAGCATCTTCAAATATAAATCTATACTGATAAATACTGAAGTCAAGCTCATCCTTGCCATGTGTGTGCAGGTGTCTTCAGGTCACACGTCAATGTATGGTGAGCCCGTGAATTTCACAGGGTTTTCCTCGGCAAGGAATATTCAGATGTGTTTGCCAATTACTTCCTCTGAAATATAGCTTATAACACTGGATATTTGTTCGTAGTCTCACATCCAAGTACTAACCAGTGCTGATCAAGATCAGACAGGATCTTGTTCCTTTAGGGTATTTAGGCCCCTTGTCCTTGCCACAGTCCATCCAGTTTTCATGTAAGGTTGTGGAAGCTGACAGTGAAGAAAACTGACAGTATGTGAATAAATTCATCTAAAATGTGCTGGAGGAGAGTTCTATGGATTCCAAGGACTTCCAAAAAGATAACTAAATGGGTCACAGAGCAGATCAAGCCTGAACTCTCAATAGAAATCATAATGTCTAAACTGAGGTTATTCAATAAAGTGAAAGGCAGCAGGAAAAAAGGAAGACTGTATTACGGATGGATAGACTCAATCAAAGAAGCCATGGCCCTGAGTAGAACCTAAACAGGTCTGCTGATGACAAGATATCTTGGAATTCTCTCACTTATAGGGTCACTATAAGCTGAAGCTGACTTGACAGCAAATAACAACAATAGGATTTCAGCCACTGTGTTTTCTATCTATACTTTCTCCAATATTTGTTCAGACTGGAGAGACCCACAAAGTTTTTTTTTCCCTCTTTCATAATACAAAGATACATAACATGCTGTTCGAAAAGACCAAGTGCCACAAGCATAGGCAGCTACAGGGAATTTAATTGAAAACATGAGCAATCTTTTTGACTCAAATATGTCAAAATCATATGAAGAGAGCCAGTATGGTTTGGTGGTTCAAACATTGGACTACAATTCAGGAGAACAAAGTTCAAATCCCCTCTCAACCACTGAAACCCACTGGATGACCTTGGGAAGTCATACTCTCTCAACCTCAAAGAAAGGGAAAGATAAATCTTCTTCTGCACAGGAAGCATCTTCTTTTTATTTTGCATAAAAATATGTGTATTTCTCTATAGAAGAATTTCCCTGAAATACTTAGGGACATTCAAAGACCAGAAGAATACTGTCCAAAAGTCTTGCTGCTCTGTTACTGCTGATAGGATCTTCTACTGACAACCCAATTCTCTGAGAAGGAAACAAATAATTGGGAATGTTCTTCCATCCATTGTTTAGAAAAATAGTGGGTGTTTATGAGCAATTAATAACAACATTGACTTTAAAAAAAATACAAAATAACTTCATTGAACTGAACAAGTGTACGTATATGTAGCTATATACAGTGGTCCTTCCCTTACTGCAACCTCCATGTGCATGATTCCATCTCAAAGCACCATGTCCCTGTACATAAAATGGCAGCAACAGGCACATGCTCACATGCATGCATGTCACCCCCATTAGGTATTATGGGACATGAGCATTTGTATGAAATCCCTGCATACCCAGAGGGCCCAGTCTCTCTCTCTCTTTCTCTCTCTCTCTCTCTCTGTATCTTAAAAACTGCATATATTTCCATGATGCATAGTAAATTGTTAAAATGTTCTAGTGTTAATTTTGGAAGTCATGGGTACACTGAAAAGTCCAGTTTTAAGATGCCTCCTCCTCTCCTTCCCTACTGCTTTCTTTGCTGTGCATATTGGATGACCAGGCATGTTTCTTGTAGGTCTTTCTCTCCATTTCCCTAGGTCACATCTGCTGTTGGGTCATTTTCCCTTCTAGCTCTGTAGTGGGTTAGGAGAGGAATTTCTTGCTGTTTTAGAATCCTTAGTCATTGCTCATCCTAACAGCTGCAAAGCAGTCCTCCTTCTTGTTACTATGTTACTAACATTCTTGTTTATATACTTTTTAACAGCCTCATGAAAATTGGATAGCCCTAATCCAAGGGGATGTTGGCTAAACCTTAGAGATTACACAAAATCTTGGGGATTTAGGTTGTGCCTGGACTGGTAAACATCTTGGTTACGTTTTATGTAGTTTTGATTGCAGAGTTTACTTATATGTTGTATTGTGTTTCTCCATTCCCTTCTTTCTGCATGTGAAGTACATTTTCTCCTAGGCATGGAGAAAATGCCGCAGTAGGACCTTAGGGCAAGTTCGTCAGGCAGTTTCTTAGGTGAGGTCTGCTAATGTGCTAGTTGCCTAGATCTATCATTTTGAATTGTGAACCCTGGGAACAAATGCTTCTTCTCCAGCCAGGAGACAGCTATAGTAATTTTTCAACCTTGTATGTAAACGAGGATTCACATCCCCCTTTTAGACACTGTACAAAAATTAAGCACAAGACAACTCTCTGCCAGCAGGTTCACGAATACATATGATACAAAAATGACAAAGAAATGGGGGAAAAAAACAGAAACAAGCCACACAAAGTCACTTAACTTCTCTCCTATTGGCCAACTCAAATGACCCTATTAAAAAAAAAAGAATTAAAGCAAATCATACCTAAACATATAAAATCAATGAATCAATGCCCCAATATTAAATTAAAAACTCCTTTCCTATCCTAATAAAGAACCATGAGAAAATATATAGTATTGAAGCCAAGCACTACAAATATGACATGATAGTTAATGTATTGCTGATGTGGGGTTGATATAGAGAGTGAGAAAATGGCATACAGCACCTTTATTGTACGTCATCTCTGGATATTATTGGGAATATCTGCTGTGCCTTCCAAGACTATTTCTATATACTTCTGCTTTTTATGATTTTTAACTATCTGAGCTTTGCTCTGCTCATGTCTGAAATAAACATCTCAAAAATTATCATTTACTTTGTATAAATAAAAATATTTTCATCTTATGATGATGACAATATTTATCTAATAGTTACCTACTAACTATCAGTCTTTGCTTTAGACATAAAGAATGAACAAACTTAAGCCATTTCTGCATGACGACGCTCTTCTGCATCGTCACACTGCAATCCCAGGTCTGGAAGGGAGCGGGTCAGCAATGCTCCCCTCTGCACCTGCTCACTCCATGCGGAAGGTAGCACAACGGTGCCAACTCTTCCTCTTCCTTCCACAGCGCAGTCAGGTACCTTCCATTGTTGCACTACGGAAGGAAGCATCGCCGTTGCACTTCTGTGGCTTCTGCACGGTCAGGAGTGACAGGAGCACTACATGAGTGCAGGCACAAAACAGATTTTTTCCGTTTTGCAAAAACTGCATGAGTGCAACACTCAGGGATGGGATGGCAGCGGGCTGGTGACAATTTTGTGCAGAAGGACAACCTGCTGACCACTGTCATCCTGTTCCAGAAGTGGCACAGCCCTGTCATGAAGAAATGGCCTCAGTAAATACAGTATCATGGAACTTCCATCAGTAAAAATACTAGCTGTTATTCTATATTGCAGTTATGGATTCATAACCTAGAGTTACAGATCTGTAACCCCCAACACAGTTGTAAATACCCTCCGAAATTTACCTTGCCAAGACATGGAGGTCTGTTCAGCTGGCGATAAGTGCACAGGAGGCTCTCACTTCCATCCCCTTCCCACCAGTAAGTGAGCCTGAGACAATCAGAAGCTGGCATCCTGTTGCAATTCCTTGTTACAGCTTCACTTGTGGGCAGGAAAAGTATGGAAATGTCGTCTTCCTGCATTGCAGTCGCCAACTGAACAGGCCTCTACCTCTGTAGCCCAGTTTTTCCCAAACTGGTTTTCAAGGTTCTGGACTTCAGTTCTCAGAATCCCTGATCATTGGTCAAGGCAGCTAAAACCAAAACACCTGGAGGGCTAGAGTTTGAGAATCACTGGTGTAGCCACTATCTGGTAAAGAAAGTTTGGTGTGTGTGTGTCAGGTCAGGCAACATTACTTAGTTATGCACACATAATTAAATAAGCAATGTAGAATATGGCCCACCATGCTTTATATAAAGCAAGGATAAGCAAGCTTAAGGAGTCCATTGGTCAATTTTTCCACTTACCATAAGCCGAATCAGTACCCAGGAAACAAAATCAGAAGTAACTGGGAATCAATTTCTCATTTATAACCTTCCTTTAGGCAGTGGCGTTGCTAGACGTTTTGCCACCCAGGGGTGGTCCCTGAGTTTGCTGCCCGACTCAGGGGAGGAAAGACCTATCCAAAATACCAAATAACAACTGCTCCATTGGCATTGGGTAACTGGGCTCTGGGCACACATGCTCAGAGGGGGTGCTCTACACACACTCAAGAGGCACGCCAGCATTCCCACAGTGGCAAGCCCCCCTCCCAGAGGCTCAGCCTGGGCTGGGTTCATTCCCTTGTCTCAGAGGTGAAGGGAGGGAAAGAGGGTACCTCTCCCCAATTTGTTGGGGCTCCTCCTCTCTTCTCCTCCCCTCCCTTTCTCTCTCTCTGCCCAGAGGTCTGCCAGCATTGGCATCGCTGCTTTGGCTAGAAACAGATTTGACTCTGGACTGGGAGAGAAAGAGAGAGGGAGAGGGGAAATGGACAGCCCCCTTTCCCGGTGCAGAATACCCCCTCCAGCAGACCTCTCCGGGAGGCTCCAGTGTCCATCTAGGCACTGGGCATCTGCCAGTGTGCGGAGGGTGGCCTAGTGGTGCCCCCAAAAACGTGCCGCCCCTGGGCAGACTGCCCTCTCCGCCCCCTGCTAGCTATGCCACTGCCTTTAGAGGACTGGTATTAAGGAGACTTAAATTTACAAAGTTAGACCTCTGCTGAGTGTATTTAAGCACAGCCTGGTCAGGGATGCCGTAGCTGTATGAGACTGCCCAATACTATCCTGATTAACATCAGCAAGTATCCTGTTGGTTATTCTCAGCTAGAGTAGATCCATTCAATCAACTGCTGAATGATAAGTCAACACATGAGTAAATCCCATTAATTTAATGGTTCTACTTTACTTGGGACTAATGACAGAATTTAGGCCATAATTCTTAATGACCAATAGTTTCCAGGGTCTATATACTCATATTGTTGCTTTGACTCCTTCTCTATTTCTACAACTAGTTCATAGATAGCTGCCCATTTCTGAGAGTCAAGAGTTTCTTCCTACCACTGCATGAATATAATTTTGGGGACTATGATACTTCCTTACAGATATCCTTACCAACATGCCTTCTTATACCTGCTTTATCCCCATGCAAGAACCTCTTCTGATATAATGCAACTTTATGCCTTTTGAGAAAAAGAGTGACACTGGAAGCTTTCATATTAAAGATGTTTACAACAGATGTAGAGAGTCTATAGGGAAATGCACATAAATTGCAACCTGCTCCCACTCCCAAGTACAGTGACAATATTTATACAGTCAAGAATTTTGAAAGCCTGCCCAATTTAACAATAGAGGTTGTCACACTTAAATAAGCAAGCAAACGTTCAGGAATGTGTTTGTCTGTCATCCTTTCCATGCACACTTTGTACTAGGATGTAATGTCTCTGCACTCACTGAGAATTATGCCTCAGTAATTCTTACTGAGTTCAATGAGTTTGCATCTCACTAAGTTCTCAAGTAAATCAGGCTGCAAATTATGCGGTTTCAATGGCTGTGCTCCTGCAATCTGTGTTCTTAAACCAAGCATTACTTAATTTTATTCCTGCAGAAAGCTTCTAAATATTTATTTATATAGCACTTCACATGACAACAATGCAATGCACCTTTACAAAGACATGCCTAGGGATGTAAAACTTCCAGAAATTTTGAATAAAACTAGCTTCATGGAATAAAACTACCCATTTTTTAGTGTCTACACATCTCCCCCCCATGGAAATTCGGCAGGAAATTGAAATATATGCAATATTTGTTTGCATATCAAACCCAAAATTATCTAAACTCTTGGAAAACATAAAAAGTTTTGTTCATAACTTAGGTAGCATACAAAATTATACTATTTGGTCTATTTATTAGATTCAAAAATTCAGAAGTCTTAATTTGAACACACAAGAAAAACTGGGAATGCACCCTATACCAAAGAGAGCTTTGCAAACCACTGCACCCTGTTCTTCCTAAAAATATGTATCTTAGTTTTAGGTATCTGAGAAATAAGTGGTAAAATGATTTAATAGTACCTCTTCAATAGTATATTATCAGTCAGTTAAGACCCCTGTGTATGTTGTTTCCAAGCCTGAAGATGTAGAACGGCGTCTTAGATTTGAGTGTTGTTGTTATGTCTAAGGCAGAGAAATTATCATTATCTAATTTTGTAGGCTGTCTCACACAGAGATCTTCATACAACACAGTCTGCTGCATTCTGAACGATGAAAGTCTTGAAAAGCATTTCATTTCTTTCAAAAGATAAAATATTTACTGTAAGTGCATCTTTTTTTCCTATATTCCTGAAAGGTTCCAGTTTTCCCTCTGAAATAACTGAAAACCTGTCCTTGGGGGAAAAAAATTGTGTTTTTCCTGGATGCATTTCACGTCTTTTCCTGGATGCATTTCACATCTCTGGTCACATTATACAACTACAAGAATCACTAACATTTTAAAACAATAATGAATCAAGTGAAATCCTCAAACTCTGAAAGGAAGTAAGGTATCCTAAGATCAGATTCAGTAATAACAATTCTAAAAAATTCACTAATGGCACTGGGAAAAGCAGAAGAATGGCCATAGAGCGTGTTACAAACAAGACATGGTATCACACCCTCCACTTTGGCAGAGACAGTCCTGATTAATCCTTTGTCATCCTGCCTTTCCACCGGCCTTTAAGAAACCTCAGCTTCTCTCTTTTCTTCCCACTTTCCATCTTTGTCCTCTTCAGTTGCTGCAAACTGAGCTCAAAAGGCAAAAAATAGTTTGAACTCTGCAGGAGGGAAGGGAGTAGAGGAGGCAGTCTCAGCAATCTCAGGCAAAAGCAAACTCCTAGTTTATCTATAACTTTTGCCATCTTGACCACAGTGTAATATTGCTAGGCCTCATGCATCCTGGTTTTCATCTGCGAAATGTTGGAAGGTTAGCAGTACTTCCTCCATTAGCTCCAGTCTAATGTCAATTCATTTTGTACTCTCTGCACTTGCTAGAGCCACAGACCATTTGCTGGCAAATGGAGATTTACATTGCCAATCCAGCTGCAGCAGCTCCAAGCAGTGCAGCCTTGAGGTGGAATTCCAAAGCTTTCTCTTCTATTTTAGGTCAGGGTGGGATCATGTGACTCTCTGGGGACTGCTGGACTGCAACTCTGATCTTTCCTCCCCACTGGCTGTAACGAGGTATCTGCAGTTCAACAATAACTGGAGGACCCTTTGATTCCCATTCTTGACCACAATTTCCTGCATCATCCAAACCTATACAAACTGTGGTTAAATTTTACTATGAGTTGAAAGGGAAAAAAGCTAACTTCATATCACAGAAAGCTGGTTTGTTCCAAAAAAACATGGTTACGATTAAGCAGATAAGTGGAGGTCTAGGTTTAAAAAAAAGGTTGGAGAAAGAGAGAGAAGAGAGAGAGATTCACCACCTGGAGCTTGAGATAGAGGGAGAGAGAGAGACTGGGGAATAGGTTTTTTTTCCTTCCTTTTACTTCAGAGCTTTCCAAACTGTGTGTCATGACACATTAGTGTGTCAGCTGCAGTGTATAGGTGTGTCACATGAACATAATGGGTGGAGCTGCCTCTCCCACCACTGCTGCCCCAGGCCAAAGAAGACCCTAGCAAGGGCAGCGGCAGCAGGCCGGGTCCAGGTGGAGGGGCTGCCTCTCCTCCTGCCACCGCTGCCCCAGGCCAAGGATGATCCCAGCAAGGGTAGCGGTGCTGGGCCAGGTTCAGGTGGAGGGGTTGCCTCTTCTGCTGCCTCCACTACTGCCCCAGGGTGAGGGCAGCAGTAGGCCAGGCTCAGGTGGAATGGCTGCCTCCACTTACTGAATTACTGTATCACGAAACAATGCATGTCTAAAAAGTGTGTCGCCAATATGAAAAGTTTGGAAAGCTCTGCTTTATTTTTTTATCTTATGGACCTTTCTCTCACTAACTACAAAGTGACTAATGCATTCAGAGCATGCTAAGGGAAGGCAGGTAGCATGTAAGATTAACATGACAAAATTTGGGTTGCATCCAGATTTAGCCATGATTAGAGTAGACCACTAGAAATCTCATTATCCTAATCCCATTAATGAGTCTCATTTGTTTTAATGGACTTATAGTGTGTGACTAAGTCTGGATCCTAGCCTCTTTTTCTTAGTTTGTTTACTAAATATAAGTCAAGTAAACATGTTAAATCAGTCCAAATCAATTTAGAGCATCAGAATTTATTTCAACTCAATTTTTTCAAGAAAGTTTACATCATTAACACACAATGGAATACAATTTACTGATTGTATGCTAGTCTACTCCCCAGTAGTGTATTTCTGTAGTTATCTCCACAGAGAACTATCACAAACTTGGATTAAACCAAAAAGATGATTTTATTCCTTTAGAACAGTGGTTCTCAACCTGTGGGTCCCCAGATGTTCTTGGACTTCAGCTCCCAGAAGCCCCAGCCACTATGGTCAATGCTCAGGGCTTCTGGGAGCTGAAGTCCACAAACATCTGGGGACCCATAGGGTGAGAACCACTGCTTTAGAACAATGCTACTCAAAGTGGTGGTCCATGGACCAGTGCCAGTCCACAAGCCACAGGGAGCAAGTTCATAGAGAGTTTCCAAGAAAGAAAGAGTTGTAGCCAGTGGGCACAAATATGGTACCATTCCCTGGCATATTAGGGAGAAAAGTTGTTGGTCCTACTCCCTAGATGGTCAGAGAAGCACTACCCTTGAACAATAGTGGGAATCACGCAATACTCCAGATATTGTAGGACTACAATTTCCAGCATCCTTCACCATGGGCTATTCTGCCTAGGGTTTTTGGGACAGCTTTGTCACTTAAGAGCAGGGCCACAGCACAAACACAACCAAGTGAAAATATCTGTTTATTCACTGTCTGGCATCTTTCCTTATATTTGTGATTCATGCTACTGGATCAGAAACACACCTTTACAGTGCTTGGTGCAGTGTGCAAGGGGGGACAGACCCAGTTGCTATTACCTAAGGCACAAACTGCTGATGAAAGCATCATGCATTAATAGAACAATGTTTAATTAAAAGGACTGGGGGCAATCAGTTTTCCATGAATAGTATCTTACATTTCCACTGCCATATTTTATACTGGTATACCACTTGTCTCCCATTATCTGGCTGCAGAAAACACTGAATCGTGGTGGCAAAAAAACCTAATTCCTTCCAGCCCATTTTCTCCCACATCTGCAGAAAAACCAGTTTCTCTTTGTATTCTCAGCAGTAGCATTTATTGATGTCCCTGAGGCAAGGCGATGTTGGCAGGAGAAGAAAAAGGAGAGAGAGAGAGAGGGAGAAAGAGAGAGAACAAAGGACTTTTTGCAAAGGAATTTAATCTGAGGATATTAGCCTTCCCAACTTCAGTGGACTTGCTATAATGTTGGAGGTATTCCAGTTTTCCCTTCACAACACCATCATGAGCAGAAGGACTCCAGTCTGGCAATAAGATGCTCCACTTCTCTGTCACGGGGCATATTTTTCAGAAACCAGTGCCACCAGCCTTAAAGCACAGCATTTTAACAAGAAACAACAGGACCATTTCTTTATTCTCTAAAACACAGGCACTTGTATCAAGCTTGGATTTGTACGATCATCACTGTGGATCTGCTATCCAGAAGATAACTCCTTTCACTGTACTGTATAATTAAGGAGGAGAGAAGGGGGCAGAAAGAAAGGTATCTCAGGTCTCAGTCAAAAGAATCTAAATCCAGCTAAGTTGCTCAGCTTTCAACAACCAATCAATTCACTGAAATGTCACTGACTGAAAAACCAATCAATTTGATCAGAATAAAGCTACATATAAATATATAGTACAGGGGCAAGAATAGTTAAGAGACTCTACACTATCTATTTTCTTTTGCATGAGAAAGGAAATTGATTTCAGTTAAAGTAGTGGTAATATCAGGCTATCACAGTTTTCTTTCATTTACAAGGAGCATTTTAAAGACTGAAGTCACATCTCCTCTTAACTCTGGAAACTCAGCTCCTCAACCCCAGATAATCACTGGATACTCCATCTATGCTGTGGAGTGGTCCTGAATGTGCACTCTAAACTGGCAGATGTCCCTCCTCTCTTGGATTCTTTGGTGTCTTCCATGTTTTCCAGAAGACACAAGGGAAGGGAGGGAAAGAGGAGGGTTGTTTGCTCATAACAGGCAAACTTTGGGTTGATCCCAACAGAGGATGGCCATTTCCACACTAGACTATTATAGTGCTATTCTTCTACTTTCAACAGCCTATGAAATCCTGGGGCTCCTCAAGGCCCATCCCTAAACTGCAAACCCCAGGATTCCACAGGATGCTGAAAGTGGTGCAGCAGCAGGATAACAGTCTAGTGTGGAAACGGCCGAAGGCTCACACTGGCCAACCTCTCCTGAGATGGTGTGCTAGAGCAGCAAAAGAGGGAAGCCATACGTCCCCAATTTTAAAACATTCTGAATTCACTGTAACTGCACTCTTGGATTTACCGCCAGTTCAGTGGGTAGAGGCAAGCAGTCGACGGCTCGTCAACTTCTATGTTCTCTTTTCTGGTTTCAGGTCCCACAGCAAATGGGGGACCTACTTCCGATTAAGAAGAAGAAGAAGAAGAGCACAGCCTTGTGGCCTCCCGCAGGCCATCCTCTCTCAGCCTCTCCGATTTCCTACCGACTTACCTCAGGGAGTTCCCATACGGAGGACGGCTAGAATGGGAGCGCCGCCAGTTTTGCATCTCTGGAAAGGCTCCGGCGGATGCTTTCGCACATACCCTCCGAGACGCCTGCGAGGGCTGTCCCCGGATGCCTCGGCCGGCCGGCCGGCGCTGCCCCCTTCCTCTGCCAGCCCGCCCCGAGGCACCCGGGGACAACCCCGCAGGAAGAATGCCAAGAATCCCCGCGCCTCCGCCGCGCTTTTACGCACCTCAGCTTTGCCCGGCGGGATGGGGGCGGCCCCGGGGCAGCGGGCTCACTCGGGCGGGGAAGCCATGGGGAGGCGCCGGCGCCGGCGCCGGGCGGCCAGGCCCGGAAGGCAACGAGAGGCAACGAGGCAGCTCCCGGCCAGCCCGCCTGCGGGGAGACGCCGGCTCGCCTCTTCGGCCTTGGAGAAAGAAGAAGAGACGGCGGCGGAGCTGCTCGCTCTCTCCCTCCCTCCCCCCTCACAGCCCGCCTCGGCTCCCTGCAGGCAGAGCGCGGCTAGTGGCCAGGCCCCAGCCAATGGCACCCGCGGCGGCGCCCATGTGATCGCAGGCGGCGCCTTCCCTTTGCTCGCTGGGCCCCGAGCAGCCAGTTCACGTGCAGTCGGAGCCCGCGCGGCCGCTCCGCCGACCCGTTGCGGCTCTTGCCTTGCGCCTCGTTGCCGCCCTGCTTGCGCTGGGGCGTCGGGGACGCCATCACCCCCCTCCGTACGCCGGCTGGCTGGGAGCAGGTGCACGTGGAGGAAGCGGGCAGGGCGCCTCGCAAGGGGGCGCCTGGGCTTAGCCTGCGGGCGCTGACAAACCCCTGGCGTTTCCTCCTGACCCGGTTCCGGCTGCGCGTGCCGGACCGGCTCACCGACGCGCAACAAACGGAGCCCCCTCCCGCCCCCCTTCTTACGGATCCAGCCGTTAGACCAGAAGACGGGGGCCATTTCTGCAGTGTGATCGTGCTGTCGTTCCCCTTTCTTCCTTTCCCCCCCCCCAGTCCATCTTTTCGTCTTCATCTTCTGACATTACAGAACTAAACTGAAATGGATTCATTCCACTCTTACCTTTCACAACGTAACAGAAAACCCTCCTGAGCCAAGAATGGGGAGAAGCTCATAACTAAAATGTGAATCAGCATTTTAACAGCTGAATAAGTATTTAAAATGCTGCAATAAAAAAAAAAAAGAGTGGATGAGTAAAGCACGTACATGGGGAAAGCACTTTCGACATCCTGGGGAATTCTGGGGTTTGTAGTTTACTGAGGCCCGAGAGCTCTCTGGCTGAGAATTCTAAATGCCCCTCCCTAATGTGCAAACCCCAGGATTCCATAGGATGTTAAAGTGGTATAGTAGCACTATAACAGTGTAGTGCGGCAATGACCTTGGGGTTGTAGCTAAAACAACAAGGAGTTAGTGATGCTTTCAAAGTGAGGGGCATCTCATGGCAGAACCTGTGGAGGCCGCTGCCTTGGACATTCGGAGCTGCAAAGGAAATACAACCCTTGTATGGCTTTGCTGGCTAGACCTGATGGGAGTTGCAGTCCAGCAATATCTGGAGGAGGGCACTTCTTTCCCACCTCCAGAATAGAGGATGGAATTCCTTTACAGTGTCATTCATGCATGCAAGGAAATGGCATCCTTGGCTAATACCCTGATCCAAGAAGGTTAAGAGCCTCACTCTGGCAATTCGTGATTAGTTCGGCACAGACCACAGTCCCCGCTAGGTATACAGACATGTTATTAGAACAGTGGCCACAGAAGTGGACAAAGGGAAATGGTGCCATCTGTTTCAGATTGTCTTTTGATAGATTTACATACATTATTAACTTGGTTTGTCCTAGTTGTTCATTTCCTTGGCAGAGCTCAAGGTAAGATGCCCCACGTCAAACATCCCAGGACAAATGTCAGAAGCCCTACCAACACTTAAGTTTGTCCCAGTTCCTCAATGTTGGACTGGCTCCCTTTTAACTTCCCATAATGCCTTGGAGTGCCACGATGTCACACTTTAGGGGGTACTGTGGGAAATTAACATGGCAGTTACCCTGGGAATCCTGCTGCACTACCACTACATAGAATCATAGAATCATAGAAATGTAGAGTTGGGAGAGACCACACGGGCCATCCAGTCCAACCCTCTGCCATGCAGGAACACCCTCAAAGCACTCCTGACAAATGGCGATCTAGGCTCTGCTTAAAAACCTCCAAGGAAGGAGACTCCACCACACTCTGAGGCAGCGTATTCCACTGCCGGACAGCCCTGACTGTCAGGAAGTTCTTCCTGAGGTTCAGGTGGAATCTCTTTTCCTGCAGCTTGAATCCATTGCTCCCTGTCTTGGTCTCTGGAGAAGCAGAAAACAAGCCCTCTCCTTCCTCTACATGGCATCCCTTCAAATATTTAAACATGGCTACCATGTCCCCTCTTAACCTTCTCTTCTGCAGACCAAACATCCCCAGCTCTCTAAGTCTATCCTCATAAAAGAGGTCCCACCTGAAGGGACTTTGTCCAGGGCCTCTCGAATCTAGAGCTGGCCATGTAGGGTACTAGGCAACCACCTCCATTTTATCCTTTAAGGTTGCTAAGGCTGCAGTAGCAATTGTGAGCTGAAAGTTACCCAGAGTGCTTCACCATTAAGCAAGGACTGGCATTCTTCTCAGATTGCACAGTACAGCTATTTGGAGCAGCAAAATATTTTGAAAAGCGCCGCTTTGCCTTGCTTGACTTTGCATAATACAGATCTCTCTTGAGTTTTCCTGGCAAGATTTGTTCAGAGGGAGTTTGCCATTGCCTTCCATCTGAAGCTAAGAGACTTGCCAAAAGTCACCCAGTGGGTTTCCATGACTGAGTGGAGATTCAAACTCTAGTCTCCTGGGACTCCTAGTGCTGCACTCAAAACACTATGCTACAGTGGCTATGTGTATACTTACTGAGAAGTAAACACTGTGAGTCACACTTAAGGGTAGAACCATCTAACTCAGTGTGACTTATTTAAGAGTAATTAATAGAACAAAGATGCAAAGCTTTCTGAAAAGTCTTACCTGAAAACTGTACATTTAAAGTATCCAAACAGCAACATTTGCCTTTGAAATAAAAAAAAATACCAGTTGTCTGAAATATCTTTCTATAGTTGAGTTTTTAACTCAGCTTTTTAAAAAATCCCAATTAATGACGTGTTATTTTTAGAGTTTAAAAATTCTTTCAGGGAAAGGGAATGCAAACTGGCTCAATTATTGTTTTCATTTAGCCACTCCTCATTCATATTATTTTTGGCCAACTGTGAAGGTCTGCAGTTGTCACTTTCAGTGTGTCTGTTTGTTGTGTTTTGTTTTATTGACAGTGTCACTAGGGTGGAAGCAGTCTGCTGAGTCTGGTTTCTGCGGCTAAAGCTTCATGCTGGGGAAGGATTAACAGAGAATTAAAACCTGGTGAGCCTCCAGAAAAATGAAGACATAATAATTTTGTTAAAAAAAAACATAAACACTGTCTTGGAACTCCTCAATGCATGCAGCTGGCAAGAAAGCATTCAAGGAGAGAGAAAACTAAAAACCAGGGTTTTATCAAACAAGAGGGATGTTAAACACCATATGATGGCACTTCCGGTTTTGATCTCCCTTTCCCTCTGGGGCTTGAAACAAACCACACCCAAATGTGGATCAAAATGGGCAATTGTGCTCTCAAATACCTTTATGGGCAACTGTCCATTTTTAGCACACTGCTCAAAATTTTCGCAGTCCCAGGACGGTCAAAAATTATGGCAAAAAGTTTTAAAGTTAAGTTCAGTCCAATCTCAGTATCCAGAAATCTGAGCCCCATTGTATCAAGAAAAGCAGTGGAGGTATTTCAAGCATGAAATCCATTATCATTACATTTAACTATGTTTAAACACAAATGCACTGAGACCTACCCCTGTGGAAATATTGGACAGCAGACCTGTAACAGAAAATTACAAGAGTTTCTCACACCCCTCATATTAAAATGATTTATCTCTCATGAGAAGTTTCCCTATAAGAACTACAGTGGACCTTCCATATCTGTGATTTTCAGATCCACAATTTCCAGCTACAGCAGAGCATCACATCCTATACACAAGATGCAGCAACATGAACACAAATGCAGAGATGCACTGGAGCATCTTGCGTGCACATTGCATATTGCATATGAGATGTGCTAATTCTTGTTTGTTTCTTTCATCACAGGGGTCCTTGAACTAGACACCTGCCAATATGGAGGGTCCATTGGACATTTATAAGTTAATCAGCATTGAGTTGGATTCTCGTATTTCCAACCCTCTCTGTCAGCCAGAATACTTAATTTTTGCTAGTTTGTAAGGAGTTGCAGTTTCACTACAGTCTCTCTCAATGACAATAGAAAGGTAAGTGATTCCATCCTTATGTTAATTTAATGAATGTATCTTTAAAACTTCTGTTACCTTCAAGGTACAATGCTGAACAGTATACAGAAAAGAGTAGTGAGTTAGTCTACAGGGACAGTGCTGTTTTAAATTATGCTGCCTTAAATCAGCATGAATGCAGTAACTTTTGACTTTGGTTGTTTGAATCATGCCCTCCCATAAGCCTTAGGCAAGAATCTTGTTAATGCATAGCATAAGGGTTCATTATACTAGTGGTCGCACTGTTACCCAGGTTGTGTACCAACATCATCAAGAGCAAGCTGTCAGCGCCAAGCAGCCTATTTTGGTTATGCCTGTTTTCCAGTATGGTTCTGAAGACAACGTGCTTGAAAAGGTGGCCTGGAAGTCACCTGTGCATAGGAGTGCAATCTTCTGTCCCTGACAACTTTGCCTTAATTGCTTTGTGACTGCAGGCTTTTTCCTTCGCTATTAAATACAGTGGCATAAATGCCCAACATAATCTCATCCTTTGAGTGCAATGCTATGCATGCTATCTGGGAGCAAGTTCCACTGAATTCAGTGAAACTTACCTCTGAATAAACATGAATGAGCTTGTACTGTTAGTGAAAATCCACCTATGAATGTGCTCTTTAGTACAGTGTAGAGCTGCCAGGTGAAATAAGTTACAGAGCTCCTCTCCCTTAAATGGTTGTATAGATGAGGAAATTTCGGCAGGGGTTGCTCATGAAATTTCTTCTTGTACACAATCAAGGGAGAGGAGTCTATCTGCCCCTTATTTCATGTGGCAATCCTGCTATGGTGCCATTTTAAACCTTTACCAGAATTCTAAGGAATTCATCAAGAAAGCTTAGATTTTAACTTGCAAACAAGAGGTTAAGTTCCTGAAAATCCCACAGGAATACTGGAATCTGAGACCATGGTTGCAACTAGAGGCTACTCGAGAATGGCAGAGTACCTCACACAGATGTCATGTCTGTGAAAGAAACTGTGAGAACTCTGTGTATACACCATCATGTATAACAAATGAATGCATCATCACCACTGTGTACTGTGCCAGTGTGCACACACCATCTGTACTTTCTTCTTCTGACCAGAAATTTGGCCTGATGTATTTATCATGTGTGAGTTATTTGCAGTTGTGAAATTGGGTGATGAGAGAAGAAAAATGGTCATACAAAATGGCCTTAGAGTGAAGATCAGTGCTAGGCATGGAAACACAAACTGGAAGGGAGGTGGCAGAACTGAATCTTCTTTGTGGTACTCAGATAGTTTGTTTTGCAGCTTACTAACAAAAATGCTGAAAATGTCAATCATTCAGAACAAGCAGGTAGAAAACAAGCACCAATAATCATTCTAGTACTGTGGACAGTTCCCAGATGACAAAGAGCCTGATCCTGTTACTTGCTTGGAAATAAACTGTTTCGAGTTCAGTGTGACTTGCTCTGCTCTGTGCATGTATAAAAATTGCAGCCCAAGTGACCTTTCCTGCTTCAATGCACCTCATCAATAAATATAATAGAAAGGTCTAAAGAGAAGCACAGAAATCACAATAGTGGGCAAGCTACAAGCTGCTTGGGAAAGATGTGATTTCAGAATGTGTATTGTTCACAAAGAAGCCAGCATGGTATAGTGGTCTGAATGTTGGACTATGACTCTGGAGACCACAGTTCAAATCACTGCTTGGCCGTACAAATCTGCTCTCTCAGGCTCAGAGGAAGCCAAAGAATAGCCCTCTGACCAAATCGTGCCAGAGAAAACCCTGTGAAAGGTTCACCTTAAGGTCACCATAAGTCAGAAATAATTTGAAGGCAAAAAGCAACAGCAGTTGCTCACAAAGACTTAAATATACTAAAGTTACCAGATCCTGTCTGATTTTGGAAACAAAGCAAGATCAGCCCTGGTTAGTAGTTGGATGAGAAACCACCAATGACTATTATGTGTTGCAAGCTATATTTGAGAGGAAAAAAGTGGCAAAACCACCTCTGAGTATTTCTTGCTTAAGAAGACTTTATGAAATTCATGGGGTCCCCATAAATCAGCATGCAGTTTGAAGGTACACACCAACACACACTGCTCACAAAGAAGACCAGTTTTTAATGCATGAGAAGATAGAAAAATTTTGTCCCACTCTTTAATGCCAGTGGTTCTCAACCTGTGGGTCCCCAGATGTTTGTGGATTTCAGCTCCCAGAAGCCCCAGCCACTATGGTCAATGCTCAGGGCTTCTGGGAGCTGAAGTCCACGAACATCTGGGGACCCACAGGTTGAGAACCACTGCTTTAATGCCAGTGGTCCTCCAAGTGGCCTACAAGGATTAGCAGTAACAGAAACCCTGCTTCCAGCCTTTCACTACAAGACAGATGAAGAAAAGGATAGGAAAGGAAGGCAAAAAGGTGAATTTGACACTATCAGGGATAGGCAGCTTAGATGGGCTTTGGGCCAAAGGTTCATCCATGGTATCCTTGCAGGCCACAGCAGACTTGTAAATGGCAATAAAAAACACAAATAAAGTGACCAGACATCCATTTCTGGTTCTGAGTTCTGAAATTAAAAGTAGAATTAAATTACTTTTAAACCTTCAAGGTAAACGTTAACTAGCAACCACAGCTATGTGTGGAAAAGGTCCAAAGTTCCAAATCAACTCTGTACAAGAAATTAATAAATAAACACAGAAATTTAAGTTACCAACAATCAAAGATTAATTTAGAAGTGGAAAGCACAGAATGAATGTCTTACTCCAGTGGTTCTTAACCTTTTCTTTACCGGGGAACCCTTGTAAATATAATTTGTTGCCAAGGACCTCTCAAAATTTAACTCAAAGTTTAAATATTTAAATTTAGATTTAAATATTCAAATATTTTTTTATTAAAGGCTTCTGGAGATTTGGGTTCAAATCCCTACTCAGATACTGGGTGACCTTTGGCAGGGCACATTCTCTCAGCCTCAGAGGAAGACCAAGGCAAGCCCCCTGTGAACAAACCTTGCCCCCTCCAAGCAAAACCCTGTGAGACATTCACTTTAGAGTTGCCGTAAGTCAGAAGTGACTTGAAGGCCCGCAACAACCAAGTGCCACTGTTAGGAGGAGGTTCTTTCTAGCAATCATATCTCTTCCTTTGAAAAATGACTTATAGGGACCCTAAAGTGATACTGTCGTGGGGTTTTCCTGCCAAGATTGTTCCCTTTGCCTTTCTCTGAGGCTGAGAGAATGTGACTTTGCTGAGGTCCTCCAGTGGATTTCCATGGGCAAGTGGGGACTCAAAATCTGGTCTCCAGAGTTTGAATTTGGATGCATGCACATGCCTGCCACTATGTCCCTTTCATCAGGGACATGGCAGTGGAGAGGGGTGCAGGCACTGGAACTGGCCCCATGTCCCTTCGTTTCCAAGGTAACCAGAAGAGGGGAGGTGCGGGAGGTGGCTTTTTCTTGCAAGAGAAGGCAAGATCCAACATGATGTGCATGGAATTACATTGCCATGGAGATCCAGAAGCCAGGCCTCCTCGTGGTGGCAGCACTGCCACCTTCTTCCATTTGCCCTCAGCCACCCCTCAAAAGTTTCTCTGGCAGGCGCTTGCTTTCATGGGCATTCACAGTCCTCTTCTCACTCTCTTTTTCTTTCCAGGATCTTTTTAGATTGTAAACCTGACTGCAGGACTCAGTTCTCCTGTTGAGATTGCTATGCAGGCCTTGTTTGCAAACAAGGGAGTAATTTCAGTACACACACACACACCCCACTGCTGCATCCCTGTTGCTGCCGCTGTTGTTAGTGTTCAGCAGCAAGGCTTTGCAGACCCTCTGTGAGGACTCCACAGACCCTCAGGTGTCTGTGAACCCCAGGTTAAGAACTACTGTCTTACTCTAAACTGCAGGAACTTTTAAACAGAAAATAAAACAGCTAAGAATGACAATGAAAGAGTTTTGTTTCCTAATGGTTTTAATAAAGTATGAAGCAAAAAGAAAAGAAAGATAAAACTCTGCAGATTTGGGTCAACCTTGTATACTGGTTTAAAGAATTACAGATTGGGTATCCCTAAGCTGGAAATTTGAAATCGAAAACCTCTGAAAACCTAAACTTTTTGCTTCCAGCCACCTGTATCCACCTTCGAGTTAGCAGCTGTATCACTCCTGCTCACTCATCTCTCAGATTCTCTATTTCTCCTCAGCCTCACATCTCATACACAACACAAGTAGAGAATGAACGAGATGTGAGGCTGGAGAGACACACAAGGAAAATGATGAGAGGCATAGATTTGCTCAGTGCACTACTCTTGGATTCCCAGCACTTCACAGATCCTTGCACTTCTCTCCAGCCTCATGTCTTGTTCATTCACTACTTGCCTATGAGACATGACACTGGAGAGAGACTGAGGATATGAGGGGCCTGATACCTGTATTCAGGAAAATAAAAGATACAGTACCGTAAGGATATCTCTGGAGATCTGCCAGCCATCCACTTCTGCTGTGGTGCTCCTTCTCATTTGCTCAAGGGCTCCCTAGCAATCTCCAGTACAGTACTGTGTTTTATATAAATGCAAATACAGGTATACCAAAATGTGAAAAAAAATTGAAATACAACTCACTTCTGGTCCTATGCATTTCCGATAAGGGATACTCAATCTGTACTGTGTTATAGTCAGGTGGAGTCAACATATCATGATGGAACCTCAGGGAGCTATGACAAAAGTAGCATGTGCTGAATCCTGGATACGCCCATCCACATAGAATCCCATGTTTCAGTCACTCTCACAAAATCATCCTCTGTACCATTGGAACAAAAGCATCACCAAGCTTAATTAACTCTTAAAATGGAGAACACCTACCTCACACTGTGTAGTCTTCCTATTCCTATTTGTCTCAAATTCAGCCTGCATCTTGGCCCAGTTACATTATCTCAATATTTCTTTTAACCTTAAGGTACTAGGATTTTAAAAAATAAATCTTGCCTTTTGCATGTGTAGGTTATTTTTTACCCCAGTGGGAATTCTGGTGCATTGACTGTCCAGGCTGGTATGGTGTTTAGAATATAATCTAGACTTTTCATATTTTCTGACCCTAGAGAAATTCCAAACCACTGCTCCCCCTCCAAACAAATTTCAATTTCTCCTGAATGAGACAAATCTACTTGACAAATGGATGGCCATTTGCTGAGGGTGCTTTGAGTGTTTGAGTGCATGGCAGGGGATTGGACTCAGTGGCCCTTGTGGTTTCTTCTAACTCTACGGTTCTATGACAAGAAGATACATCACTTCTGCTGTGCCACATCATGGTTCGCCAAAAATGGTGCACGACATTTTATCCCAGTGTGTTACATTGTCTCAGACGAGATGTACCCTAATGACCTGAGTTAATAGGTTCTTCAGGAGGATATTTGTCCAAACCACTCTCTTTTAGGGGTGGGGGGAACTATGTGGCAAGTGGTTGAAATTTGTAGACATTGTTTACAACTGCTTAGATGACAATGACGCAGAATGGCTTTATTGCTGGGCTAGTTCTGTGAGGATTCTATAACAAAAGGTGGCTTTGAGGGGCTAAAGTGTCTTACAAGGTCTGAAGCATCCCCATGTGGAGAACATGACAGTAATTTGGTCTGGATGTAGCCAGAGCACAGATGTCCAAAGCCAGATCCATGACATATTGTTTTGGGTCGCTTAAGGATTTTCCTACTGAACAGTTTTGTTGGGATTAAAACGAGTATTTTAAAGTGACCAAAGATATCCGTGGATAATAATTCCAAGAAATTTACATCCTTTCTTCTTCTCAATGAGCGCCCTCTGCTGCCCAGTGTCCTTAATTAAAAACAACAACAACAGAAGCAAGACTTAAAACACTTAATCACATGTGTATAAAATGAATGAAAGGAATCATTCTGGTATCACTTTGTAATACAGGTTACAGTGTTTTTTTAAAACTAACTTTAAAACATTGGCTTCAGTGTAAGCAATACTGAAGTCTTTAGATATGCAGACAAATCTGATTTAATTGAAAATACAGTAAAAAGTTGGGTAATACAAATAGACCAATGGATGTAATATACTGAAGCTTATCTTAATGATATAAGGAATGCATTTATTCTGTTGAATACACATTAAATCTAATTATTAGTCTAAGTTAGACTAGGCCCATTCAGTCAATGGGAAATTGGTATGTCAATACTTATATAAGTTATTCTTGATTCAGTGGGTCTACTCTGGTTGGTTATAACAATTTGATTCAACAAAGATTTAGATAAAGATGACTCCTGGTTATAAAAAATATGATCAAGGAGAGAACCACCGTAAATAAGTCTAAGACATCACAAATATCCAATTTTGTTTTATCAAGTAGCTGTGAACTATTTTATTCACATGTTAATGAAAGTCACTTCTTAAAGATTTCTTGGTGGACATTTAGGCCATTTCCACACTACACTGTTATAGTGCTATTATTCCACTTTCAACATCCTGTGGAATTCTGAGGTTTGTAGTTTAACGAGGCCAAAGATGCCCCTCCCTTAACTGCAAATCCCAGGATTCCATAGGCTGTTGAAAGTGGAATAATAGCACCATAACAGTGTAGGCTCTAGATAAGTAAAAGAATTGAGCCGCAGAAGACAAAGACTGAAAGTGTAAGAGGGAATAAATCGGTTGCTTTTGTTAAAGTTCTAAGATCCAATTAAATATTTAAGAAGCAGTACCTCAATTCTGGCGAAAAAGGATGAAATCATTGATCACTGGCAACAACGATGAAAAATCTAGACAAACTATTTAATTTTAAATGTTCTTTTGGCAATCAAATGGCAATCATGAGTGTGTTGAGAAAGTATTTTTACTTGCCTTCCAAGTCTTTCCAGTTTAGATGAATGTAATGGAGGATTGGAGAAATTTAGATAGGATAACACTACCAGCAGCAACAAGTGATGATGGGTATATATACTGCCTCCAGAATTAGAGACAACATGAATCCTGGAATACCAGTGCCAGCAGCAGGAGACATCTGTTGCTCTCATATCCTGCTTGTTGGCTTCCTTATAGGCATCCAGCTAGTTTCTGTGGAAACAGCATTCTGGATTTGGATATGTCTTCTTCAGAATCTCTCTTCTTCTGTTCTTAGACCTCAGCATGCAAACAAAATAAAATAAACACAGTTTAAGAAATATTGATTATATCTGTATAGGTGGAGAGATACTCCCCAGACCTGCTTTGCATCATGTTATATTCTTCTACAACAGTCTGTCATTTTTTTTTTCAAAAATTTAATCGAAAAATCATGCCTTTGATACAGCAGATATCCCTTTTTGCTGCTGTGGATTTCAATGTTGAAAATATTGGTGTGACCATCCAAATGTTGTTCAACTGAAAATTCTGGTAATTCTTGTCAGCAAAAGGTGAGGAATTCTGAGAACTGCAATTGAACAACATTAGGAGCGACACAGTTTTTTCCACCCTTCTTTAACAAAATCTTATAGTTGCATCAAAAGCATCTGTTAACACTATAAAAATCCACATGCTTGCTCAGAGCCATGGAACATGGTGTATTAACTAAAATGGGACAAACTCCAAGACCATAGTGTTCTTTGGGGTCTAGTCCATCAAGCACTTCAGGCATTTCCAAACAAACATTTCAAAACTGTTGAGGAGTGTGTGGGGTTTTTTTTAAGATGTTTTTATGTTGTTTTGGGGTTTTTCTTTATTTTTGTTCTGCTTTAGAATGAACAAGATTGGGGAAATTTGATACTCATAATTAGGTTCAGAGTTTGAACACCTGCAGTCAAGTTCAAGATTCATCAGCAAATTTTGCCTTTTTTCAGGAGATAGCTGGTTTTGATCCATTTTCCATGGAATGTGGCATGGAACAAATTTCATGAATAATAAGTGCGACTAATCAAACTTTAAAGTGAAACTATCGATATCACTCCAGGCAACAATGGGTAAAAATTGAAGTACTGTATAATCACTTTGTGTTGACCCTGATAAAACATGATACAAATATATGGGTAGTTTGAGTAGTGAATATCACACATACACACCCAGGCTTGCACATTGCAAAGAAAAGGTTTTCATTCCAAGGACAAAATTACCACTTTATTTGGAAAGATGAAGTTAAATAGATCTTGGGAGCTTTAAAAAAATGGCCAAATCATCACAGACCACATTTTATCAATAAGTTTAACAGGGAACCCCAGAGGTCACCCAGATTCATGCCACATGGGCCCAATGGCACCCCTCCCCAGAAAGATGTTTGACATACATCATAGAGCAAGATCCAACAATAGCTAGTACCTTTTTTGTTAATTGCAGCCCAACAATTGCCTATTGTAAAGTAGTTTGTTTTATTCAAAGTGTTGGCTCTAACTGTTCATCTCTCACTGAGGTCACCATTCCTACTATTTATGCTTTCAAAGCAATAATCAATACAGGGAGACAGCTTATCAGACAAGAAAGAGAACACACTAGGTTGGCATGCGGATCAATAAATCTCCCCATAAAACACTGTTTTACTGATTTGATTTGCTTTGGCAAGAGAGCATTGGTGGATAGGGGCAGGGAGACACTTATTTAAAAAGCAAAATACACTTGCCATGCTGCTGGAGAGAAAGAGTATTCACAAAACAATGGAGGGAAGCTTTATTTAAATCTGCTACTGGTGTGTGGTATTCCATCAAAGGTGCAAGGTGTATGTAGCATGAGAGCCAGTCTATGAGCCTACCAGAGTTTTACGATTTTCAGAGGAGAGCTTTCTTACCATCTCACCACCCTCACAGGCTCCTCTGGTGGTGACACAAGAGAGAACTTTCTCAGTAGGTGCTCCTAGGCTATGAAACTCCCTCTCAAAGGAATCTCAAATGGCCTCTTCTCTGCTGTCTTTTAACCAGCAGGCAAACACCTTCTTACTGAAATAGGCCAGGAGCCTTTAACTGGCTGGGGTAGATGGGCATGCTGTTGTTGTTTTTTTAATGTAACTTATGCTTAATGTGTTTTGAATTGTTTTAAATTAATGTTATGATAGAGTTGATTGATGCTATTTTAACTTTGGTACTACATTTTGTTTTACCTTCTATTAGAAGCCACTTTGGGTCCGACGTTGCGAGACAGATGTAATGCAAATCAGATCAAGTTAAATTTATAAATAAAAACCAAAGCTTGGCAGTGCAGTTTGCAAAGTTCACCATGCAGAATCTTCCAGTGGCAATGCTGGCTGTTGGATTCCAGGAGTTGCAGTGTAAAAAAGCTGGGGGTTTTTTTTAAGTTGTATGTGTGTGTCAACACATTTAATTCCAGGCAAAAAAGAACATATTCATCTGTGCCAAGCTGATTTCCTTTTTCATTGCCCTACCCATTCCTCACCATCTTTATAAACAGGGGCTTATCTTTTGATAATCCTTTATCCTTCACCTTTAAATTTAAAAGTCACAGCTAAAGAACTCTGAAACTTATTATTAAGTAAATATCCGATTCTCTGTGTATGCAAAGTTTTAAAATGTCTTAAACTATTTTAAGTAGTTTTAAACTTTTGTCTTGTAACTTGTCGGATTGTTTTAGTATGTTAACATTCTTACTTAAATTGTTTTAAACTGTTTAAATGGATTTTATTGTACACTGCCCTGAAATCCTTGGATATAGGACAAGGTATAAATATTTTAATTTTTATGTGTACATCTATAACACACATGTAGACACATTTTGATGTATCTGTTGGTTATATTAATTCTCGTTTTAATAGAGATAAGGGGGAAATGTGTATATTCACCTGATGGGCACTAGAGGGCTTTGCTGTATTTCTGGAAAAATGTTTTAGTTGTTGATATGCAAACCATTATGTCTGGTCAGCAGCAGAAGACTTAAAAATAAGGAAGGTGGCATTGCTTGTTAGGCCAAGTCCTGTCCTACTATAATATACTTTTAATTAATGCAAGCAGGTTTTCCCTCCCCTTTCGCAGTCACAAGTTCAGAGATGCACTGGTCAAAACTAAATGAGCTGGTTTTTAGAAAAGCCTTATGAGCAGCCCTGATATTGTTATCAGGACAGTTCACAGAATCATCTATATTTTCTCAAGTATTGTACCAAGCTATGAACAGAGAAATCCACAGCTTTAAAAAGTTACCTTTTGGGGCTCCCATTCTTCAAATTCCGCAATCAACATGGTCCCTGGCTGTGTTTACTGTAGGATTCTGGAAGATGTAGTAAAGTGTTCTAAGGACTGTTGAAATCAGTGTGCTAAACCATACTTAAGTTACAGCCCAGTCCTCATGCATAAAATTCCCCTAAGGGTTAAGTGAGAGACAATGCCATGTACGCAGTTAGGATTTAGGAACTGTATGAATGGCTTTTTAAAAGTAAACACCAAATACAGAAGAGGAAACAGTCTGGACTGGGAACCCGGGGTATGGTTAGTCCCCACCCTCTTGCACCTGAGGCTTGCAAGGGCGGGAAGAACTTCCAGTGTGCATGACAACAAGCTTTTCTTGCAAAGCAGATAGTAGGCATTGAAGGCACAGTCCAGACTGGGACCACTGGGATTGTGCTCTCAGATCCTTCATTCCTGTATCAGCAGTATACCTTTAAAAAGCCAGCCACTTAGTTACTAAGTAGTGAATAGCAATTTCATTGCACAAGACTTAGGGCCTTTCCACACTACACTGTTATAATGCTATTATTCCACTTTCAACATCCTGTCGAAATCTTGGGTTTGCAGTTTACTGAGGCCAAAGAACTCTCTGGCTGAGAATTATAAATGCCCCCCCAAAAACTGCAAACTCCAGAATTCCACAGGATGTTGAAAGTGGAATAATAGCACTATAACAGTGTAGCGCAGTAAGGCCCTTACAATCTTTGGTGGAGAGCTTTCTCTTAGTTCCACTTCTCTCACACACCTGTGTGGTGAACAGTGTGTGGTAGCAGCCTTGTCTCTAGATGCTTCCGTATTATGCTCTAGATGCTTCCATATATTCCATAATTTGTACAATACAGGGTCTGGTGAGAGCCCTAAATTGATTCAGTTCTGCCTCTTCCTGTGGATTTTTCCTTCTCTGTAGGGATTTTGGAAGAATGTTTGCCTGGACAGTTTTTACTCCAGGTTGTGAGGAACAACTGGTGAATATCTTGGAAATGTCAGGCATTTTTTGTTGGGCAGCAAGATATAAAAGAGGGTACAACCGTTTTTCTGCCTGCAAGACCTTGTGCAAAGGTGGGAATCAAGTATACCTCCAGATGTTGTTGGACTGCTGTTCTCAGAAGCCCTAGGCAGCATAGCCAATGGTGGAAAATGGTAACACTGAAGCTCAGCAACATCTGGAGGGCTGAATGATTCCCACCCCTGGCCTAACGTGCTTAGAGCCAAACTGTCAAGCTGTAGCTCAGAGTCCAAATTTAAAAGCAGCAACCAAATGTCCAAAGGCCATAAGTGAGGAGCATGTTGAAACAGAGACACATTGAAAGAGACAGACAGGGCCAGCCATATCAAGACTGCCTCAGGTAGATGTTGGATGGCAGTGAGGGATGGCAGAGCCAAAGTTGCTAGACTTGTCCTGTACTCCCTACAGTAGTTTGTTATCATCAGGTTTGGTCCAACATTCTCCTGTTCACAACACTGAAGATTTAATGATTGCTCTAATTGGCTATCTAGCTTTGGAATGGAAAAGGAAGCCATTTTGTTCCTCACTGCAGGCAGTAAGATGTCTTGGGTCAACCCAAAAGCTGAGAAGGATCCAAAGGTCCATAGACAGAAATCATGGTCTGAGTTAGGTAAGAGGTCAGGTTCCAAAACAGAGCATATTCTTCAATTTGACCTCTAGATGTACATTATCCATGTATGCTGTCCAAACATCTTCCAGAACTGAACGCACCCTGACTGCAATCTGAGCTGAAATGGGTATCATTTTAACAAAGACTTTGTAGTGGTTCTCTTATGGGTCCTACCCATTCTCTTGAGCTACTCAGTGGCTCCGTGCAGGCACTCTGCGCTCTATTGAGAAAGCTGAAGAACCAGAACTGGATACTGCAGCATCATTATTTGATTCAGAGTCAATGCTGGCCATTAGCAGGAGATGGAAAGTTGCTTAATGAAGAACCAGGCCATCTAGTTTAATGTTTTTCTACACTTATTGACAGCAACTATCCAGGGTTCCAGATAGGGCAGTTTCCCCTTGCAAAGCATATACTTCTACCACTGAGCTATGGTTCTTCCCCACAATGCCATCAGGTGATTTAGAATATGTATGCCCAGTTAGAAAGTTAGGAATATCTACTCTGTTTTTTAAACTTTTTTTCTGGTTTTACAAAGAGACATTTGGCCTGTTTTAAAATGAGTTTTAGTTGTTTAATATTGTTGAAGTGTTTTTATTAATTGTGCTTCATCTTGGTAGCCCTGGTAGGTTGAGGGGTAATAAATAAATGCCTTAAACAAACAAATAAACAAACAAAAGTACCCAGTCAATCAAACTTCATTTCTTTTAGATGTAACTCCAACTCAATTTCAGCTGTGTCATTCTGTAAAATGATAAGACACAGACTGTTTCCCCACCAAAGACCTGCGTTAAAAGTTCAAAACAAACCAGCGGATCACATCATAGGAAAGGGCTTTCTCCTTTTATTGCATTTCCTACTGATGAAAAGCAGAAGCCCAAAGAGAAATCAGATTGTTCCGCAAATTCTATCTGGTTTGTATACAGATGATGAGCATATTAGCAAATACACTAATGGTGACCCTGCCCTTTTATTCTCTGTTCATTTAGATGATTAAGGATGACACGGAAAATAAATTCTAAAAGGGATATGACAGAACACATTCAAGTAGTGTACTGCAGAAGCAAGAACTGGTTATGTGGTTGTGGCTATGGACTGTGTAAGGGGAAGATGAAGGAATGAGAAATGGCACCTCAGCTAATTAATTCTCTTATTATAACCAGATACTCTTGTAATAATAGATTTTAAACAAATGAGAGCCTTTTGAGTTAACAATGTTGCAGTTTTTCCCCCACAACAAATCCATACATCTCTCCCTCCCACCTAAGTGCTTAGCTTAACCCAGTTTGAGTTATCATCCACAATATAAATATGCAGGTGACAATTCAAACAAAAATAACACTGAAGGTCAATATTGTTTCTCTCTCTCTCTCTCACGCGTGTGCACACACACACACACACACACACACACACACAGGGTAAATTGTATATAAAACTAATTCATATACATCAGCTAAAAATTTGAAATGTCATTCACGTGAAATGTAATGGTGAAATGGTGGTGTCCGTGCCGAGACATGGGCAGCCAGTTGAAGTGAGACAAGGACAAGGGGTCATGGGAAAAGTCAAAAATAAGGAACAAAGAACCAAAGAGCAAACCAGAAGTCAGGGCTAAGGAATGAGGAACACCAGGACTCGAGAAATTCTTGCTGATCGAGCAAAACTTGGCTGGAACAGGAAGTCCTTTATACTCCTTTCTGCCCAGAAAGATCCAATTGTTAGCATGAATGAGTGGAGGCAGTCTAGAAAGTTCCTCACTGAGAAAGATGCTGACTGAATTTAAGAGACTTCCCATGACGGGAAGCAGCACAGGGGTTCAGGAGTGCCACACAATGGGACATTGAAACATAGGGTCCGACATTTAAGATAGGACTGCACTCTAGCACAGGGCAAGTTAGCAAAGCTGGTCAATGGGAATTCTCTTGCCGTGCTTGGACAATGCTCATGTGGAAGACCTTTAGGTATGATGGTGTGTTCACAGACAATCTCCTCAGTAGGAACGGGGAGCAGATAGACTGAACTGGAAGAAGTCCCAGTCGGCAAGGTTTAGAACCAAATGACAACAAGACATTGGTGGTCTAACCATAAAACAATCAAGCTTATCCTAACTGGCGTGAGTCTAGACAGCAAGTGACTCACTTTTTTCGGATTACGTAGTTCACTCATTTCTGAGCTTACTTATTTGGCCTAGAGCCGATTGTTTCTCCGGACTAGAAAACACTTGTTGAATCAGTGGGATCTACCTATGTATTAACTCACCATTTAACAATCGGTTGGAACTAACTGGAACTAAATAACACAATTCCAGTCATTATTTTGTTTAATGTTTGGCATTCTAGCGGAGAGCCTGTCTATTATAACAAAGTTAAGTCCATATAAAATGGAGAATCAGACAAGATCAAGTACGTTCAGGGTGAGAGGTAAGATTCCTTAAATGACACAAAGTATGGGTTTGAATTCAATCATGTGGGTCTTTCCAGTGGAATCATCATCCATTTGGGACTAAGGTAAAAAAATCCTCCCCCACATAGCTGGATGATTTAAACCTTCTCTCACTTAAATAAGAACATTCCCCACCATGATTGAAAAAGGCCTACAGAGAACACCCCAGTGAATGAGTATTCCTTCTCTGTCCCCACTTTTTTAATCCCTTTTGTTTGCCTAGTAGTTGTCCTTCTCCTTTTCCATCATTACTCCTATTGTCATCCAGACTTGACAGTTTTTTTTGTTGATAATAAGAATGCCCCACTAATGATGCTCCCTTCTGAATCTTGGGCTTTGAACAGTTACTGTTGTTTCTTAGCAACATCATCTGGGTATATCTCTTAGGTCTGATTCCATGCACCTTTGGGAGACAATTATTGCCTGTTTATTTTGCTTCTCTTCAGGCTAAAACAGAATTATCTATCATTAGTGTGGCGATATAATTTGTTTTATCTATGTCACATCCAAGCTTAAACATGCAAACTCTCTGGTGTCACAACACCTGCTCCATTGGTTGTGGATCTACCAGGATTTGTAACAGTTGGTTTCCATGGAGAAACCAAAGCCTCGCTTGGCAGGATGGAATAATGTGACCTTTGTATTGTAGCTTAGCTTTTCTCAGAAGGTACATGCATTAAAATACGTAAAATAATAGCTGTCTGGGTCTAAAAAAGCAACCATATTCCATTAAAAATTGTGGAAACCTGAGGTTACAGCAGCTATAAAAAATACTCCCTGGATGACCATGTAACTATGTAATTTACATTACTAATTTATTCAACTATATTCTAAGGATTTGGTTCTTTCAAATATCTCACTTGAACTTCTAGGGTTCTTGAGAAGCTTCCCAGCAAGAAGTCCAAACGTACAAATACAACTAAACTGAAAGAAGCAAACTATTTAATCCTCATGTGTCCAGCTGTGCATTCACTCCTTTGTCTAATTCTAACTGCTAGTCCCAGTTAATGCATGAAATGAATGGGACCTGTTAGATCAACAGTTCTGCATGCCCCACTTATTCAATGGGTGTACATTAGCTGGGACTAACAATTATTTCAGGGTGGGAATCGTCAAGACTCCTAGAACCCTAACATCCTTCACCATTGACTATGCTGGGTTTTGCCCTTTCTGTTTAAATCTACCAATAAAGTTACAACCTATCACGTTTGCCTCCTACCCCACCCCCACCAGTCCTTCCTTCTTCTTTTTTAATCTTTATTCAAACTTACATTATACATTAAAATTCCAATACCCTATATTAAAATCATTCATTCCATCTTACATCCCCTCTTTCACTTCATTTGTACATTTTTCTCCGTAATGTTTATATTTATGTTCTTATATACATCCATTCTGTCCTCATATCTTACCATTCTATTACATACCATATCATACATTACATCATTCTTACTGTCTTACCTACTTGATTCTCTTCTCTTCACTTCGTTCGTTCTTTCCTTTCATTCCTCCTTTTCGTTTCTTGCTCTCTATGTCTTTTTCTAAGAAATAAAATTTCCTACTTTTACTTCCTAGATTTCACCTTATCCCATTCTTCTTGTATTTTTCTAAGTTTCTCTTCTTATCTGCCCCATCTGGGATGTACCCTTTATTTGTTTTTATCTATGATCTTCAACATAAATTCTTATACATTTACTTATGTTATATTTTCTTTCCACCATGTCATTTTGCCTTATTCTTTCTTAACCTCCTGTTGTCCCTTTTTTATTCTCTTGTACTGTCTCCATCCTTAATCTTAAGTTATAAGAATCCCTTTCCCTTGTTCATCAATCTGTATAGTCCTCTGTCTCCATATATTCATCTATTATTTTCCAACTCTTTCATGTCTACCTTGCACTCTTCCTTGGATCATCCCAGTTAATCTGTCCATTTCCTTCATCTCTGCCACTTTTATCAGCCATTCACCTATTTGGAGTGTATGTTTGTTTTTCTATTTCTGAGCGTAGATCAATCATATAGAGGATCACTTTCCAATGTTTTCTTTTGGCTTCTTTTTCTATTTTCTGTGTCATGTTTAATAAGAATAGTTCTGGTACAAGTGGCAGGTTAATTTGTAACATTGCTGTCATCTTTATGTGAATTTTTTTCCAAAAGGTCTTCTCACAAGTCCACTATAGATGGAAAAAGGTACCATTGTCTTTACTCCACTTCCAGCACTTATTTTCTTCTGTTTTGTATATCTTATTTAATTTTGCTGGATCTAAATGCCACCTGTAGAACATTTTAAGTTAATTTTCTTTCAGCTTCTGAGCTGCCGTGAATTTATTTGTGTCTCTCCAATTGTTCTCTCATCGTTCCAAATGAATTTCGTGACCTATGTTCTTGGACCATTTTACCATTACCTCTTTTATTTCTTCTGATTCCAGCTCTCTTTCCAGCATTAGTTTGTACAGTTTAGATATCATTTGCTTCTTTGACTCAAATATTATTTTCCCAAATGCTAATTCCCAAATTGCTAATTCGATTCCCTCTATATTTTTGTCCATAAGAAATCTTTCTTTCAATTGCCAGTGACATTTGAATCCTGCTGCTTCAGTTTCTTCTCTTGATTTTAACATGTATTCCTTTCGCTTTTCTGTTATTATGTTGCTGTATCGTATCCATTTATCTTGAGGTTCTTTCCACCTCCCGTATATTGCTTTCTGCAGGGATAGCCATTGAGGTTTCCTTACGTAATATTTTTTCTTAAATTTCAGCCAAATCGTCAAGAGCGCTCTCCTTAAATAATGATTTTGAAAGTCTCTATCTATTTTGTATTTCTCATACCACATATAAACGTGCCATCCCATCCATTTTCCCGCTCTTCTAAATTTAATAATTTTTCATCTTGCGGCATTATCCAGTCTTTGATCCAAATGAGCCCACTGGCATGATAGTATATTCTCAAGTCAGGCAGATCAAAACCTCTTTTTTCCTTTTTTTCCATTAACGACTTCCATTTTATTCTAGGGCTTTTGTTTTCCCAAATAAACTTAGATAGGTCCTTCTGCCACTCTTTAAACGGTTTATCATTTGTAATAATTGGTAGATTCTGGAAAAGGAAATTTAATCTAGGCAGCACGTTCATTTTGATTGCCGATATTCTCCCCAGTAGTGATAGCCTTAGGGAACTCCAATTTTCTAATGATTTTTTTATTTCCTTCCAAGTTGTTTTATAATTGTTCTCGTATAATTCATTATTTTTCTTTGAGATCCGTATTCCTAAGTATTTTGTCTTGTTCTCTACTTTGAATCCTGTTTTTTGGGCCAGCTTTTCTTCCTCCTCCTTTCTTATATTCTTTGTTATAATTTTCGTTTTTTTCTTTATTAATCTTCAGCCCTGCAACTTCTCCGAATTTGTCTAGCGTCTGTAATAGTATTTCAAAGTTGGTTTCTTGATTTTCCAAGATGATCGACATGTCATCCGCATACGCCCTCACTTTGTGTTCATGATCTTTAATTTTACATCCTCTTATGTCTGGGTCACTTCTGATTGCATTTATTAACACTTCCAATGTTGTTATAAATAAAAGCGGCAATAGGGGACAACCCTGCCTCATCCCTTTTTCTATTTCAAACTGCTTTGTTCTGTCCCCATTGATGATTATAGCTGCTCTTTGCTCTTTATAAATTTCTTTAATCCAGTCCAAAAAGGTTTTGCCAAGACCCGTTTTTTTCAGCACCTCTATCATGAAATCCCACCTGAGGTTGTCAAAGGCTTTTTCTGCATCAATAAAAATCAATGCTAATTTCTTTTCATTGTTCTTTTTGTAATATTCAATAATATTCAAGGTTGTTCTAATGTTGTTTCTGATCTGCCTGTTAGGGAGGAAGCCACAGTCCTTCCTTCTGCTTACAGCAGTGAGAAGCAGTAATCCTTTCGTCATAATATGGAAGAGGAACACAGCAGAAAAGGAAAAGAACCCAGAGGGGACAAAACTAGAAGGCAAAATGCTGCATCACTGTACTGAAAGATCTAAAAATAAAATTTCAAGTCACAGAGAGAGAGAAACTGTGTGCCTCTGAGTAGCTCCATCTAGCATGGCAAGTGGCCAAGGAAGATGGGAGTTGTAGTCCCAAATGTGTGGAGGGCTACACATTCGCTTGCTCTAAGTTGCAAAGACCCCCACGTTACTCGCAGGATATTCCAGTGCCCAAGGGATTGCTGTCTATATCAGACAGGCGTGTGGGGAAGAAATAAAGGGTACCATTGATGTCATCTGTGCATCTCTGCTCTGTGCATAGCAGTTCAGAGAAACAATTAGCCCCACTACGCATTTATCAATGCATGCTTCACCTAATTGGCACCTCACTGCCTGGATACTAGTTTGCTCCTAAGTGAGCTCATGTATTTTAGGTGACTCAAGGCAGAGAATTTTCTATTTCTCTTTCTTTCTTTTTTAAATTTATCTCAAGGACTCCACCATATTCTTTTCTGCACAAAATGCTGGACTTCTTTGACAGCATCTGCCTGCCTCATTATAGTTGGTTTAGGAGTAAAATTAAAAGAGGATGGGAAACTCTATACTCGAGAGTATTCTGGAGTCTTACTTATCTCTGTCTGTTAATTATGTTATTTTCTGAGCAAAGATTCACAGGGAAAATCAAATACACTGTGCAAATACAACTGTGCATGCCTCCTGCTTCACATATCATGACCCTCAGCAAATCTGCTCTGCTTTAGAGAACATTTTTCTTCTCCTGGACAACCAAGGCTGAATCCACACAGGCTAAATAATGTGTCCTTACCTCATTCCTAGTCCTGTTGGAACACATGATATTCCTCTCCTTCCATGTTCAAACATTTCTTTTTATTTCTGAGGACTTTTAGGTGATTTAAAAAAATCTCCAGCTTACTTTACTGTTTTGGAAAAGAACCAGGGATTGTGGTGGAATCGGTGGACTGCAGTGGAATTGGGATTATGGTGGAATCAGAGGTGGGGGATAGGGGAGAGGAGGGCCAGGTTGGTCACCTACATCAGGTGACTGCCTATGTCACTTGATTGTTCTCACTACAGAAGGGTTGCTAGTATTCACACCCAGAAAAGTTGGTGTTGCCACCCCTCACTTTTTGCATGAGAGGTTTGTATGTATACATTTTAAGCATTTCACCTCCTCCTTCTCTACTGGCTTCACTTTATAGACGTGCAGGTTGGCAATCAGAATGCAACGAAAACAAAAGCTATTGATTCAGCAAATATGTGCATGCATTGTGGGAATCCCTCCTCCAAAAGACCCACAGTTGCTACAGTCCCGTGACAAGATATAAACCAATAATGGTGAACATGTGCACACACTAGAAACACCGCCTTGTACCAATGTGGCTACAAAATTTGGGGGGGGGGCTGTGTGGCTTTTTAAATTGATTTCTTTTCAAATAAAGACAAGTGTGTGTGGAAATAAAGGAGACAAACCAGGGCAGGGATACTACATAACAGAGCCAGGATACAGCTCTTGTGCACTTAGAGCCCAAGAATCTGTTGTTGCTTCAGCTAAGGACATGGACCTTGCCATCTTCTCTTGTAACACAACAGTAGACACCAGATTCCAGGGGCAACCAATGTTACCCCAAAATGTGGATGCCACAAGGGCCCACCAGCAATGCCAGTACCTCCGTTCAAAAATTGGGAATAATTAGCTTAAAGTCAGGAGGCCTGTGAGAGGGGGGTAACTTAATGAGATCTGCCACCTATGTTTATGGGGTCCTTGCAGGAAAGAACCAGACAGAGAGTTTAAATTGTAAACTAAAAATATGTTTTATTGATAGAAATTCACACAAGCATGCAAAGATCCAAAAACTCACACAAGCATACAAGGACTAACTGAAGGAAAAGGAAGGAAAGCATGATAGGGGACTTTCAGGGATGAGGCTATAATTACCGTTCCAGAGAGCAGTGAGGAAACCAGCCACACAGCTTAAGGACAGTTCTCAATTGGGAATCAAATGGACAGTGTGGCATTCAGAAAGGTGAGAGACTGCACTGGACAGGTTGAAATCAGGGGTTCTTGTACCAGAAAAATATCCTGTGGGTATGAGTGTGAATCACTCTCACAGCCAAGCGGACAATGGGAGTTGCAAAATAAACAATGAAGTCCGGACAGAGCTAATGATCTTAGTGTCTTAGTAATTTTTCTCTTTTTCACATTTATGTTATTCACGTGGTGTTTTTGTTTTATTCTGTTATGTATTGTTCTTTTTTCCTTCTAAAAAAAAAAAAGGATAATGGCTGTTGTAATAGCTGAGTATTGTGAAGAGGTGGGGAAACAATAGGGAAACATCCAGGTGTTTGTGGTCAGAGTTAAGATAATCACAGTTTGGTGGGAATTTCCCCTTTCAGCTCTGGGATGTCCAGCTCATGATCTTTTAAGCCTGTTGTCTCGAGAGGGTCCATGCTTTTAGTCTGAAAATGACTTGGTTCCTGCCTAAGAGGTAAGTGTGGCTGACCTGCCTTGCAATCTCACGTTTACAGTCAGTAATCTGCCTCTTCCAGCATGACCTCCCAGTCACCTCAGGCATTATTTATATCAATGGCAATTAATAGTGCCAATTAAATAATATTTGCCAATTACAGCATGCCAACCATAGGGGGTGCACAGTGCCGTAACACCAACAAGCTGAGTACACATTTTATGTTGGCCAAATCCCAGATGATTTTTCATGATTACACATTTCCTACTTTGTTACAGGTCATACTTCTTAGTACCCTTAGCGTAATGTTTAATATGATCCTGAATTTATAGTGTGCTAGACACTGTATCTTACTATATGTTCTGCAAGGTACAGCACAGACATTTAGACCTACAAATAAAGAATATAATATGTCTCCCTACAATGAAATACATCAGTCTCCCACGGTGACCTTTGGCCCTGCTCACTGACTCCAGAGATGCACATATGCTGAGGTAATGGAAAGAGTGCCTGTTTTCTTGCTTTGCCAATAACTCCATCAGCCTGCCTGAAACTTTCCCCCTTGAGTCCTAGCAGTTGAGCATGATGCTGCCTCCTTGCCAATTCATTTCTCATATATTTATTTTCAAATGTAAATTGAATTACAGGGTATATGTAATACAGGGTGGAATTTAGGAAGAGACAGATAAAAGCTGAGATAGAACAGACCGTTTTTGTCTTGTTGCTAATGAAATAGGCATAGCTTATTGTTATTTTTTTAAGAGAAAATTCATATTATTTGAAGAGCTTATCTTCAGACAATTTTAAAAATTGTCTTGCCCTTGAAATGTTAAGCTCCCTGAAGACTGTCCAGTGGAACAGGAAAACCAAGAAACCAAAAGCTCACTGAGCAATCCCTGACATGAGCTAGGGTTGTGTACCTACTGGCAACACCACTAACTCTGATCAGCTCATGTCACTGAAGCCATGGAACACTACCAGCAGACTGGTCCAATGTGATACAAACATCTTTGAAGTGAGTTAACTCAGACTCAGAGTTTAGAAAAATTACTTTTTGGATTACAGCTCCCAGAATCTCCAAACTAGCATGTCTACCAAGCTATGCCTTTGGGGAGCTGTAGTCCCAAAAAAGTAAAAGCTTTTCCAGGAGGTGCAGAAATTTTTGCTCAAGTTTGCCTCTTCTCATAATAGTACTTGGAATTTTTCCACTCCCTAGCTACTCTTCTGAAGATCTGTTTGAAGCACCGATCTTCCCTTACAAACTGTAGACTCCTACTTTATATCCTTTTTTCTATTGTAAATGTCCAATGTGTTTTGGTTGTATTAGTTCTGTCTTCAACAAAGTTTATTAATTTGTGTCTGGAAGCCCTGTCACTCTGGTCATTTAATGAGAAAGATTCCAGCCATATTCCCTTTTTGTTGGCTCAGCCACCTTTGTTCCCAAATAGCCTTGCACCATCTCCTTTGGCCAAGCTCCTTTAGAGTAAATTGACTGAATACAAATGGGGTGGGGAAAAACAAATGCCTAGAAAAATAAAACAAGAAGAATTTAGACAAGAGACATAAGGCATCTAGCCATAAATACTTAAATGCTTACAAATGAATGAGGCAGTGCTAGGATGTAGCTACAAAGGGTGAGAGCAAATTTCTGGCATTGTCCCCCAGATAAAAACTCTGCTTCCCCTCAATGACATGTCTCTTCATTCTCCAAATTTCTGGCATTGCAGTAATTTAAAACATCAGTTGAGAACTTTGAGATCCAGTTAGACAGCCAAAAAAAAGAAACAGACAAAATTACCAAGAGTCATTTGAACACAGCAAATGTAGGAGGTCTAGGAGTGAGCCATTTTCAGTGTTTCCACTCACTCATTTCTAGAATTTCCAAAACTTAGTGGTTGTAACTAGAAATGTAAACTAGTACTCTGAATGTCACAGTCTATTTGGAACTATCTTAGTGGTCACAGGGGAGTCATAACTTTAAAAACAAGTGGACAAATGGAATCACTAACAGCCCCCTGGTCAATCCAAATCTTTTCCTAAATACAAGGATGCAAAGCCAAGCAAACTGAATAGATCTTGGATTCTTTGGGATTTATTACACTGATCTGTTATCTCAGTTCATATTCTGCTTATATTCATTACAACACATGAGTGTATTATATCGGCTTGGAGCATTAAAAAAAATTGGAAGATATCATTGTTGCTCTGATGACTTAGCCAATGGCCTTGGGAATCCCTTTGTCTAATTCTTCTGGGACAGATGTTGTCAGGGTAAAACAAAAAGATATCATAATGGCCTTTGGACAGGGTAGGAATGGAGGGGGAAAACCAGAACAATATGTTTAGCTCACGTTCTTTTGCATATACCCCAAACATAAATAAATTCATTTGACATGAGATATCAGCTATCTCGAAGGCCACTGCCTCCTGGTAGGATGAGCTTTCAACAGCATTTGAAGTGATACAAGCATTTCACAGGGTAAGATATCAAGTTTTGCTTAGTCTGTTGTCAGACTAAAAGTCCTCTGCAAGGGCTTACAGGCTGCTATTTATTCTATTTTTGGCCACCTTCTCCAACCGAGTGCCCTCCAGATGTGTTAGATTCTGCCAGTCAGAATTCCCTAGCCAGCAGAATAGTCATCTGAAACCACAGTCCTGAAGGAAAAGTCAGGATATTTTATTAAAATTTATTTTATTTATTTCCTACTTTTCTCCAGGTTTATTTAAAATGATAAATTTAAAATGATAAATAAACATAACAGTAGCTGTAGTCCAACTTGTAAAATCGTTACTGGGGTATCTTTCAAGAATATCTAGGCTGGTGGAACAAAACACTACTTTTCTGTATTTTTGTAATTTCAAAACTGAGGAGAAAATTACTGAAGAGTGAGAGCCATACCTACCCTATATTCATCCCTCTCACCTCAGTGCTTTTTAAAGTTGCCAGGCAGTTTTCAAGGAGAAAGGAGACCAAACTAGATTGCCCAGATTTGTCTTCTTCTTCTGGAGGTTTGCCAGAAACAAAATAACAAAGCCAAGGAGATAGCAAAGAAGAATAGTTTAATATTTGCTTTCTATTTCCTCCTGATCTTCCTCTTCCTTCCCTTTCTCCTCCTCCTTCTCTTCCTCTGTCTTTGAATTTTTGCACATGTTTCTGCAGCACACCTCAGTAAGGAGGGGCAGGAAAAGGTGACTCTTGATGTTATATGAAATTCCAAATGGGTTGCCCTGCTCCATACTAGTGCTCTCTCTGGTTCTTCAGGTGGTGGCCTATTCAGGCAGCTAGGAATGGAAGTGGAAGGCAGATGAGGAGAAAGCTCACGTGGTTTGGGTAGTCAAGGCACTGAGCAATGGTGAAGAGAACCTGCAAAGTTAGTCCAAGACTGTGGCCTGCTGTCGAGTGCTGGCACAATAGCAGCTGTCTTCCCTGATAGAAGTTTGTAAGAGGAAACACTTGGAGTTGAAACATGTTCACAGTTTCAAGCTGCTGTTTTCATAAGAATACTTATATCCCACTGTTCTCCCAAAGTTGTAGCACTTGACATGAAAAAGTGCAATAATATTTTAATTCAAACATCCACAACAAATAGAAAATTAAAACCATAAAAATGAAATTATCAGAATCCAAATGATTGGCAGTGCTCAGGTATAAGTTGGTCTGTGTTTTTATGGCCATTTCCACATGGGGTTTTTTAAACAGGGCAGAGCATCCTCCAGGGAGGACATCGGCACCTGAGACCGGACCAGGTCGGAGCTAGATCCACACCCCAGCCCGCTCCAGAACGACCCCAAGTGGTCGTCCAGCGTGCTTTTGAAAGACCGCTAAAAACAGGTCTCTCAAAAGCATGGAGCGCGCCACTGCGAGCCTGCTCCCATATGCAGATTCACAGGCTCACATTGGTGCGAGCTTGCGATCTGTTGGGTGTGGGCTTTAGGCTGGCGAGCTTCAGTGGCTGGTCGAGACCCTCGACCAAACGGAAGCCGCCATTTTCGTCCTGCTGTGGAGCAGCAGCCACGGACTGCTACAGAGAAGCATGGACCAGACCAGGGAGCCCAAAAGTCCGGTGAGTAGCGTCATGGGGTGATTCCCTCACCCCGTGCAGAAATGGCCTATATCTGTTATGTATGGTTCATTCTAGGCAGATATGTATCTAGGGTGGGGCAAGTAGGGCATGTACCCTGGGTGCCAATGCCAGGGACACAAAAAAGCTGTGCACAGGTGGGGGGGGGAGTGGGGTTAGAAATGAGAAAGTAGGGGCACAACTTCCAGGCTTGCCCTATGTGCTGTTTATGCTAGATATGCCACTGATAGGTGTTTATCAGAGAAAGGGGGTGATATTTATACAGATTATTTTGCTATTGATTTGGTCTCCATCTGTAAGGGGGGTAAATTTCTACTCTTGCCAATTTCTATTAAACTAATCTCTAAATCATATTAATCATATGTGCAATTCACCTCATATTGCATTTTTTTGTGTTTTTGTTATGCGCCTTTAATTATAGACTCTAAATTATATTGGCATTGCCACTAGGTCTTCTTGGCAAGATTTATTCTGAGGAAGAATTGCCTTCCTCCTATGCGGGGAGAGTGTCACCTGCCCAATGGATTTCCATGACTGAGTGAGGATCTGAAACTTGGTTTCTCATAGTCCGACACTATAGGCCCTTTTCGCATGGCATTTGCCATGCAAAAGGGCCCCTTGAGCATCGCGCGACTGCGAGGAGTGGTCCACACAATGCACTCACAATTGCGCAACATTTCAGGGTCTAGCAGGCACCAATCGCACACTTTTTCATTTTCAGCTGTGAGCCAAAAATGGTGTATGATTGCTCATCGCGCCGAGGCCCCATGCACACTTGCCATGTGTGCAGAGCTCCGGAGCTGCAGCGCTTGCGTTTCCTGCCTCAGCGGAGCCTGGGAAACTCCCAGGCTGCACTACGGAAGGAAAAGGAGGGGCTCTGCCGTGAGCAGGCAGCAGCTGCGGAGCTGAAGGAACCGGGACGCGAGAGCCTCTCACTAGAGGCTGCTCACGCAATCCTCTCACCCCAGTGCCAAAAACAGGTAAGCGATGGAAAGGGCCAATATTGCACATGATGTTACAAAGGAAACCTACAATCATTTCTTTGTTCTCCATTTCTAAGATAGCAAATGTTTCTACCCAGGTAGACTTCTATAATCTGAATCCTTCAGTCATATTAATTATACATATGACTTGACTTCACTTTAGTCCATCAGTTATGGAGCAATCCTACAGTGCTATTGAGGAAAATTATAGGGAGTAGATAATAGCCTTTTCCTATACCCATATGTATATGGGTACAGGTGGCACTTTGGAAAATAGTTCACTTCAGCTCAAGTAAAAGCAAGACAGTCCCAAATTCAAGCCAAGATTTGGAACATGGAAGGTCACATCCCCCAATGACTATGACTAGAAATCCAAAAAAAGTTATACATTTTTTTCATTTCCAGAACTGGATGAATTTTTATCATGTGACACTGTCTAATTGAAGAACAACTCTTACTTTAATATAAATGTGTGTGTTTTCATGGGCAACCCCATGAATTTCATCGGGTTTTCTTAGCCAAGGAAAACTCAGAGGTGGTTTTGCCAGTTCCTTTCTCTGAAATACAGTCTATAGCTCCAAGTATTCATTGACAGTCTCCCATCCAAGTAGTAACCATGGCTGACCATGCTTAGCTTCCAAGATCTGACAGGATCTGATGCCATTATTTAGCCATTTTAATATAAATACTGTACTTTATTTAGCACAAGTCCTTTGGAGCAGTATTTGGGATTGCTTTCCTCTTCTTGCCTTACATATAGTTGTGAGCAGCTCTTTTCTGATCCTCCTCCAAACTACATCTTTCTACTCACTAGTTTTACTTCTGAAACCTCCACAGACTGACACAGGCATTGGCAGGTGTTATAACCCCAAACTGAGATAAATGGGTGCAAAGCATTTTGTGCTATATAGCTTTAAAGTCTGGTTTAGTTGAAAAAAATTGAATTGGCAATAATTTTGAAAAGTATTTATTAACTTAGGGCATTTATGCTCCACCCTTCAGCCAAAAATTCTCCCAGGGCAGCTTACAAACATTAATTTAACAGTTCTCTGCCTGAAGGCTTATAATCTGAATATGACATAAAACACAGGAAAAAAGAAAGGGCATTGGTGGAGGGTATTCATTCTGGCAGACGCTGCCTATTCTTTCTCCTTCTGAGGCCACAGCAGTGGCAGTTGAGATGGAGAGAAGGGCTTTCCTCATCTGCTGGGCCTAGGCATGGTTGAGCTGTGCCCAGCTATTCTTCTCTGGCCATTTCCGCACGAGACTGTTATAGTGCTATTATTCCACTTTCAACATCCTATGGAATCCTGGGGTTTGCATTTTAGGAAACTGAATAATAACACTACAACCGTCTAGTGTGGAAATGGCCTCT